>PVHP010024974.1:0-25966 GCA_004024765.1 Zapus hudsonius
CATTCTTTATAAGATTAAATTCTTAGCATCTACATATAAGTGAAAATGTATCATATTTCTCTTTCTGTGTGTGATGTATTTCACACAACCTGTCTTCCAGTCCCATTAGGGTTGCCACAAGTGACAGGATGCCATTCTTCTTTGTGGCTGAATAGTATGCCCACTGTATATGTACCATGTTTTCTTAAACTCTCTTCCTGTGAATCTAGCTGAGACAAGAGCCTGGCCCTAAAGAACTACAGGGATGTGAGGACATAGGGTGGGTGACATGAGGATATGTGTGAGCAGGGCTACCACACACAATGACCCCACCACCAGGGCAAGCATTGCAAAGCACACCCTCAACACTTAGGTTTAAATTAATGATCGTCTGCTTTAAAATAAAAACACAAAATATTTTAAGACAGGAGGTGGGATCAGAGAGGAGGGCTGGGTAGAAGAGAGACTGCAAAGTGTTGGCCAGCCATTTCCTTTCCTGGGCTCAAAGCAGGCTGAGCTATAGCTCGCCTCTGCTAACATTTTCTCTTCAAAGGTACAAAATGCTGCAACATTTTAAATGTAATATAACTGCATTCTTTTTAATTTTAGAATTTCCTTAAAAATACTTCCCATGGGGCTGGAGAAATGGCTCAGCATTTAAGGCACTTGCCTCCAGTGCCTATGCCCTGGGTTCAATTCTCCAGGACCCACATAAGCCAGACCCACAAAGTGGTGGCCCTGTGCGCTCTCTCTCTCTCTCTCTCTCTCTCTCTCTCTCTCTCTCTCTCTCTGTCTCACTCCTAGAAAATAAATAAATAAAATATTTTTAAAAATAAAAAATAATAAAATAAAAAATACTTCCCATGTAGCATTGAGTTAAAAGGACTAAGAGCAGAAGAAAATTGGGCTATCCTATGAAGAAAGACAGAGCTAGTTTATTTTTCTTCCTGTTTTGCACTCCCACCATGATCACTAGGGATTTTCTGAAGTTTAGGAAGTCTTTCTGAACCTGCCTTAACTGATTTGAAGCAAAATATTCGACCATTAGAAAATAAATACACACACACACACACACACACACACACACACACACACACACACACACACACCAGCCACACCAAAGATGCCTAGTCTTTACCTACTATTTAAAGAATGGGTTTGGGGTAGGGTTGTGATCCAACATTGAAAATCCTCACATGGATAGTTACATGATTTGTGCCTTTAAAAAAATAGGAATTACTTGATTTACGAAGCATTTAACAGTGAGGCAAGGATGTCCAGCATCTCAATGCAGCTGTGTAACAGTTGCTTGAGTAGAAAAGGCTTCAAGTGAAGAATCCCATTCAGATAGAGTATGGTTTCCTTGAGAACAACCCAGATGGGCTTTTAAATCGAGACCAGCTGCACACGTTGTGGGATCTGCATTACAATAGGATCTTTAGAAGAACAAACAATGCTTTTCATTAAACAGGAGAGCTCTTAATAAGCAGTTTCAAAAACATTCCTATTTCCCGTTGTTCTACCAAATAAACGCCATTTACTTGACTGTTGTCAAAGACTTTGAGAAGGAAGCTAAGTATGGCTGCTGTGCTGAGAAGTGAGACCACAGCTGCCATAATCTGCATCAGCCTGGAGGCTCAATGAACTCAGGCTTTAACTCACATACACCAGACAACTAGGGCATGCTCTGTTCCATCCCTTGGCATGCAGTGGTGAATACATTAAAACCACTGTCCTCGGGGCCCATTACTCTAATTGGAAGAAGGAGACCACAAATAATTATACATACTATTTCAATAAATAGTTATACACACTATTTTAATAAGTAAGCCCTCTGTCTTTATGGTTTCAGTTGTCCAGAGTCAGTTATTGTTGGAAAATATTAAATGACACATGATAGAAATAAGCAACCCATAATAAGTTTTAAATTACGGGCCATTCTGATGAGGGTGCAGGACCATCCCTTCTACCTAGATCTACCATTAAAGGGACACCATGTGACTCAATGACCATTAACACCTCTCCTCCCTTCTTCTAACCTGTTGATATGAATAGGAGCAAGAAAGCTTTTTCCTGATGGGTGGTTAGCTATGGACTGTCCCAATGGACGCCACCCTGCCAGTTTTGCTCCAGTCTGAAGCAGTTGCATCCAACATGGCTGAAAACAACCTCCTAATCCCTCCTCAGCCACGGTAACAGCTTCCTGTTTCTTCCTAAATTTCAAGGTCATAACCCACCCTCCCTTGTAGGTGGGCCTTTCCTGCAACAGTGGTCCTCTTGGGCCCACCAACCAATCAGGTTGCTCCCTGCTCACCTGAGCCAGGTGACGGGGCTCATTCTAATGATGTCTGTTTCAATAAAATGGGCCAGAAATGTGTGGAAACCCCTTCTTCTCCTTCCCTTCTCTTCCTCCTTTCTTCTTCCCCTCCCCCCTGTTTCTGAGACTTCTCTTCCCCATCTGAGATGGTCTTTTCCTCTCTCCTCCCACCAATTCTGAGAGTGGGGAGGAATTCCTCTTTCCTGCTTTATTCTGCTTTTCTGTTTCCACACTATCCTTACTAAAGTCCCAGAACTTGCCTTTCTCTGCGTCCACATGTTTCAATTCTTTGATGACTTAGACCAAGACCCGAAGTTGGGGTTCCTAAACCTGGGGGTCTTCTGCGTCTTTATGAAGATCTAATCCCTCCCAGAGCTCCAATCCCACATCACTATCAGAAAGCCTAAAGTAGCTCCACATGCCTGTGCCACTCACATGGCTGAGCACCATGTAATAAAATACTGAAACAAAAAGAAAGCGCCTTACTGCAGCATCGTTTTCCAATTGTCCTGTGTTGCTTGTTACTGCCTTAACTCACCGTGTTAGTTTTCTGTCACTCTGGCAAGTATCAGAGAAAATAAATTTACGAAGAAAAATGGTTGCCTTCTGCTCACAGGGGAAAGTTCTAGTCTATGGTCTGTTGGTTCCACTACTTGGGCAACAAGTAATAGGCGCAGGTAGCTGAGGAAAGCTGCTAACCCTTGGCCAGAAATCTCAAGAGAAAGTCAAAGAGTCTGTGGTCTCGGCCCACCTCTTACCATTTCCACCACCTTCCAATAAGCTAAGCTGGGGGCTAAGTCTTTAATACATGGGTCTTTGGGGACACTTAAGATCCATGCTATAGCACACTGTGCCTAACTCGAGAATTAAATATCAGTATGTACAGATAGGAAAAAACAGTAAGGTCTGGTGCCACTTTAGTGGTGAATAGGTGCTCTGAGACATGAATTATTGGGTAATTTTATCATTGTACAAAGATCATGGATCATATTAACACAAATTAAAATTATTATTAATCAATGTCTGTGATGATTTGAATCTAAATGAGCCCACAGCCTCGGGCATTTTTGATTAAGCTTTCTACATGGACATTGACGCAGAAAAAGCCTTGAGAAAAAATTTCCAACTGTTTAAAAAAATAAGCTACATATTTCTAAACAAGCTGACCATCAAAGAAGAGATGCAAAGGGAGCTAGATTGCACTGCTTTTTATAATATATTAGAATTTGAGAATGTCACTTAAAACATTTCTAAGGAGGCAAATTATAACACTAAACTTTTATATTAGAGAGCATCAATTATTTTAGCTGCCATTTTTAGAAAACGGAAATAAAGTAAAGTGTAAGGAGAAAAATCAGCCAGGCCTGGCAGCATAGGCCTATAATCCCAGCTACTTGGGTGGCAGAAGCAGGAGGACCAGGTGTTCAAGGTCAACCAACTTAACCTAAACTATTCCTGTCTCAAACATAAGGGTAAGAAGAAGGGCTATGCTGTAGCTCAGTGCTAGAGGACTTGTCTAGTATGTCTAAGGCCATGGGGTCCATTCTCAATATCCCCCAAACAGGGAAATAAGAACAAAGTATAAATCAAAGAAATAGAATATGGAAAAACAAAAAAATCAGTTAAATTATTGACTGTATATTTCAGAAGATCAATAAATTGATATACATCCCTCGAGACTGGTGAACAAAGAGAGAAAAGTGTGAATCACCAATGTCAGGAAGGAGAGGTAGTTGCAGCACTCCAGGCTGTGCAGAAGTTAAAAGGAAATGAAAATAAGATGGCCCATTTTAGATGAATAAATGGGACTGCCCATGAAATGTGTTCAACAAGTCATCAAAGTCCATTCAAGAAGAAAGAATAATGAGAACACCCCCACTGCTATTTAAGAAACTGAAATCACATTTTACAAACAACAAGAACACTTTCCAAAATTCCCAAGTAGATTTATTACTGAATTTCCCCATACATACAGTGATAAAATTACAGTAGTTCTATACAGCTCTTCTCAAAAATGGAATGAAAGAGAATACTCCCCAACACATTCAATGAGGCAATCACTGCCTGACAGGAAATATATATATTCTCTAACAATATATATTTTAAATCTCAAAATGAATAAGAAGCATTTGAAAAACCTAACATCGTTTAGATCCATTCATAACAAAATATTTATCAGCAAACTAGGAAAGAAAAGTACTTTTTCAAGTTCACAAAGGTCAGATGATGTGGGAAGAGAGTGAGTGGTAACATCAGACTTGATGAAATGCTTCCCATGATCAGAGAAAAGATAAAATACACTTGTGCCATTCCTGCCCTGCATTGTACTAGAGCTAAAAGACCAGTGTGGTCTACTGCAGGTTATAGACAGTGCAATTAGGCTTTGTGTAAGCTACAAATTAACATAAGTGAGTATAACCATTAAAAAGAAATTGAAATTTAAAATCACAACATTGAAACTATAAAATACTGAGAAGTAAATCTGACAAGGGATATATAACCAAAACTATACAGTTGCTGAGTGTAAGAACCTTAGAACAATCAACATCATACAGAAAGAAAACAAAATAAAATTAAAATGGAGGAACAAGCTCTGCTTTAAACAATCATAATAAAGATATTGCATCAACAAAATACTATAGTGGCGCTACAAATACAGACAAATTAGAGTTTGGAAATAAACTCTCATAAAGTGACAATCTTTGATGAAGGCATCTAAAATCAATGTAATGGGGAAAGCATGGATTTTCAATGAATGTACCTAGAACAACTGAACTGAGCTATATCACACACACACCCATTCAGATGAACATAGATCCAAACTTTTCAGCAAATAAAAATTAATTCAAAATGGACTTTCAGGTTAAACATAAAACCCTCAAGTGTATGAAAGGAAACCAATGGGAAAATCTTGTATGTAAAGTGTAAGAAAAGATTACCTAAGAACACTACATTTAAAAAAAAAGTTAAATCAATGTCATTAAAAAATACCTTAAAATAGCATAGAAACAAGCCACAGACTGAGAGAAGGTATTTGCCAAGTGTCATATCATAAATGAATATATATATATATATGAAAATTTAAGAAAACATCAAAATTAATAAAATATTTAAACAGATATTTTCCCAAGGAAGAAATGAAAATGGAAAATATGCAGCCTGTCATTCCAGCTACTCAGAAGGCTGAGGATAGAGACTACAAATCCAAAGTATGTCTGGCCTACAGAGAGAGTTCAAGGCCAGCCTACCAACTTAATGAGCACCTGTCTCAAAATCAAAGATGAAGAAAGCAGGGAGGGCTAGAGATGTAGTTCAGTATTGGAATGCTTCCCTAGCATATGCAAGGCTCGAGGTTCATTCCATATACTGCAAAAATGACCCCCAACACCATCAGTCATTAGGAAAATTTAAGTTAAAAGCCTAGCGAGACCATAAAACCCAGCAATCCCACCTCTAAGTATGCACCCAAAAGAATTAATGTCAGGATCTCAAAGAGATATCCATATAACCTCGTTCATATCAACACCATCTAAAACAGGCAAAAGGGGAAGCCACACAAGCCCATTGACTGACTAAACATAGTGCAGGATTTTCACAAAACAAGATGTGATTTACCTTCAACGGAAAGGAAGCCCTGATGCCTGTTGCAATAGGGATGAACCTTGAGGACATTGAGTGAAATAATCATAAAATGGCAAATACTGTGGGATTCAATTCATAAAGTAGAATGGCGGGTCTCCAGGTAAGACAGGAATATAGGGACACAGACAGTCAACACGGGATCTGTTTCACAAGATGTACAGTGTTCTGAAGATGGATTGGAGTGATGGTTGTACTGTTGTGAATATATATTTAATTCACTGAACTGAGAGCTTAAATGTTTAAATTCTGTGTTGGGCATAGTTACCACAATAGGAAAATACAGTGAGGTGCAATTCACAGCTACCACAATGACTACAATAAATCAGACAAACAATTACAAAACTGGCAAAGATGTAGAGAAATGGAAGCTCTCACCTGCAGCTGGTAGGAATGAAAATAACATCCCCACTTAGAAAATAATATCTTTAAATTGGCAGTTTTTATTTGACATGACTTCTTAAAAATTTAAGCACATACTTAACATTTGACTCAGTCATTCCACTACTCAGCCCAAAAGAACAGATACATCTACACTAAGACTAGTACCTGAATGCCCACAAGAGCTTTATTCTATTTGAGCAACCAGCCACTGGAAACAGACCAATGTCCATCAAGAGATGACTGCATAAATGGAAATGGTAAACCCATGGGATGCAATACTAGTCAGTGACACAAAGGAATGAACCATTGACATAAATAGCATTCATGTATTTCAAAACAATTATGCTTACATTAGAAAAAGACAAGAGCATATACTATATATGATAACACATAATACCCTAGAACGTGCAAACTAGTTTTTGTTTGGACAGGTACAGTGAAAGGAAGGCTACAAGGGCAGAGGCGCAATCTGGTCTGGATAAAAATAAGTTAACTTTATCAGCTATTGAAAGATTATGTTGTTCTCAGGTATACATATGTCAAACAATTTTATACGTTAAGTATTTAACATTTATTGATCAGTTACATTACAATAAAACTTTTAAAAATTAAAAGAGTAGAATGCAGCAAAAGGTTAAAAACAAAAAGGTTCCCTAGTTCAGTCTGGAAAAAAAATCACCAACAAACCCATAAATAAAATTTTCTCTCAGACATTGTCAGAATTGCCATCAAGTGATCTTCTACCATTGTCCTCTGTGAAGGGTTTTGAAAACAGCACTGACATTTTACTCACTGGTTGGGAATTTTGCCGCAAGTTGCATTTAAGCATCTATACACAGCGAGGAAAATTAACCAGTTTTCAAATAGCAAGTTCCTTGTGTTTAAACCGTCTTCCTGAAACTTCAAGGGAAAAAAAGTTGCCCGGTTTGTGATGTGTGAAATCAGAATGGCCCACTTTCATAAGGATGGAAATAGAATCATTTCTGAGGAGTATAAAAAGGGAATTGCCCAGAGCACTTTCACGTACAATGTTCTTTTTATTTTCATTATTTACACTGCAGTTTTATTTCCTAAGGGGCTTTGACAAAAATAGAATCATAAAATGCTCACATCACAAAGGACTCCAAAACCATCTGGCATCTCTTCTTTATGGGGAGATTCAACTAAGATGCCTGGAGAGGAGGGGCGTCAGGAGGCTGAAGATGGCCTTCCTCCCCATGGCCAAGAAGGACAAGGATGCCCTGTGGAGTCACAGAGCCTAGCAGAGCAGTCACGGGGCTGGAGTGAGGGCCATTCCTCACCAAAGGTTCTAACGGTTCAGTCTCTCTTAATGTCTACGTATTTTCTTGGCACCCTCAGACAAGCTCCGTGCTAGGTTCCCCTCACACCCCTGTGGTGCTACAAAACCTTGTTGACATGAAAGAGCCCATGACTGCACAATTCAATTGTCCCTGTCATTGATGCCAGGAGGGGCGGTCAGCGGGCAGAGTTAGCAGGTGTGTGAGTGGGAGGAGATCGGCTGCATGGCTGCATCAGGTGTGGTCTTGGAGCCACGGCCAAGGGAGGAAGGCCAAGGGCACAGCAGCACGAAGACCACCTACATGATGGGTGGTCAAGGAGGCCCACAAGGAGGGAGCGGACCGAAGGCTGCCCACTGTGCACCAGGTTCACGGCGAGGCAGAATTTCAAGATGAGACAGCAGAGTTCTGAAGCAGGAGGTGCCCTCTGAGTGCCAGGCAACTGCAAATCTATGGGATGACCTTGGCCTCCGATTTAGCAGGTGACTGGGCTGGTGGGGGAGGAACAGTGCCTGGTGACAAGGGTCTGCCAGGGAGTCACTGCCCAGCTCCTGTGGCCCTGGCCAGGTGAGGGAGGGCTGCACACATGCGTGGTGGGAAGTGCCTGAGGCATCCACAGGAAGTCCTCTTAGCCAAGCTGGGTCACCTCAGCCACTTCAGTGCTCACACAGGAGACTACCACAGAGGGAACAGCCCAAACCCCACAAACTCAAGCCAGATTTAAAGTCCATGAGAGGGCCCCGGGTCCTCCACTTTCTACCCTCTTAGCCTGGACCCAGCAGGGTAATTCCAGTGGAAGTTTCCAGAGTCAGAGAGAAAGGGACTTTTTCCTCTGACAATTCACCAGGGTAAAGCAGTGTTCCTTCTACCGTCTCGCCTCAGCATGAGGAGAGGGCCCTGAGCAGAGCACTGCTTTCTAATTTTGCCTCTAATGTAAGATTTATACAATCCTGGATTTACACTGAAGAGAGCTAGAATTTTAGAGCGAGAAAGGTTTTGGTTTTCATTGTGTTCTGTTTAAAACTTCACAAATTTAGGGGGCCCAAGAGAAGCGTGAGGGTTGTATAATTCATAAGTACATAATGATGTGTAGGAAATCAAAGCTATTTTTCTACCCAAACGGAAGCATTATGAGGTGATTGGGAAGTTTGAGAAGAAATCAAGAGAAATGAAATGTACATGGGAGGTTCTGGCCTGACCCTCACCTCACCAGGCTACATTTAAAGTTAGAGGGCTGTACAGAGCTCTCCTTGGGATGTGACAGAGGTGAGGAATTGAGAGCTCCATTCTGTAACTGAGGGGAAGATCTACCTCACATGCCTGCATGGCTGCCCTTTCTCTGCTCTGTTCACTTCTTATGTACTCATCATTAGACTGACCATCCAACCCAGGCGCTGCAGGGACTCAGTGACTGATGTACAGAAGAGGCTGCCAGTAGGGAAGAGAATGTATGGGGGGGGGGACCAAACTTTTTTTCTTGTAATGGCTCAAAGGTTTGGAGTGTTGCTGCACAACTTTAATCCCAGCAGTTAGGAGGCTAAAGTAGGAGGATTGCCATGAGTTCAAGGCCAGCCTGGAGCTACAGAGTGAGTTCCAGGCCAGCCAGGACTAGAGCGAGACTCTGCCTTGAAAAAAACAAACAAAAAATAAAACAATAAAGTGACCCTAGTAGTGGTGCTGACTTTGAAGAGGACATCTTGCCTTAAGAATCCCGACTGTCAGCCGACAAGGGAGGATGTGCCTGGTGTCAGCATCACCCAGCCTGGCTACCCCTGGCCCAGATGATGTCCTCCACACCTACACTCCAGGCTACCCTCAGATTCACACTAGCAAAGCCCTCGGTTCCACTGGGAACATGGTGCCACTCACAGTTAAGGCTTGTCTTCCCACCTCAGTTCTCCCAATCAAGACAATCCTTACAGCCATGCCCAGAGCTTGTGTTCTAGGCGATTCTAAGTTCTGACAAGTTGACGGTGTAACCATCACTGTCTCCAAACCATAATTTGTTCCTATCTCCTTAATCAATGGACCACATAAGATTGTCTGCACAAGTGAAAAGAAGCACAAACCATCTAGGGAAGGGATGAAAAAAACCTTCCAGACACACAGACGCTAAGAAGGCAGAGGCTATCACCTGAATTCACCACTAGATAACCGCCTCATGATCATCTTTCCTGTGCCATGAAGAAACAGGAGACACTTTGAGGAAGGGAAATGAAGCCCAGGAATCAACCCCAGTGGGCATCCATGCCACCTGTGAGTGATGTAGAGCAATGTTTCATGAACAAAACAGGGCAGATGATGTGGTTCCTCTGGCAAGCTGGCATGTGGAGGAAATGGAAGAGCTCACACCTGCTCAGGGTGGCTGCCAGCAGTCATGCAAGGATTTCAGACGTAGAAACAAAAGGGTAAGGATGATCTGTAACCATCTTCCACTGGGACACAGACTATTGAACCAGAAATGGGGAGAGGAAGGACTGCTGGGAGGCAGCATTCCCTGTGGGGACAGAGTGGGCTTGCCTGCTGGGTGCTGGTGGCCACATGGTAGGAATGCTGTGACTGTAGGGGGGCTGAGCAATGTCTCTGCAGCCCCAGCTTGAATACCTGCTACTGCCCCAGGAGTTTGCAGAAGCACAGGGAGAGGCAGCAGGAGACAGATAACTGGGATGAGACTGGGCATCAAGTAGGTCTGGAGCTGGCCCAGTGAGAAACAGAGACAGAAGGTCTCACAAGAGATGGCTGTGGACAGCTGAGCTAGGCACAAGCTTCCTGGGGAGATGTCCAATTCCTGTCCTGCATGCCCCATGCATGCCTTTCCCCACCAGGCTGCAAGGACTGCCACTCTGGAGAGGCTCTGTCATTTCTCCTCCTCGCCTTAAGCCCCCATGTACTTGACTCAATCCAGCCTCTCAGGGCTCCTGGCATGGCAGCCTTTTCCTCAACCCCCTCACCCACTTCAGATGAACTTCCTCAGGCTCAGGCAGGCTTCTCTCCTCACCTTCTTATTTCCTGCATTTCTTTACTTTCTTGTGGCAATCTCCTTTCTGGAGAATTCTGAATCCCTTTCCTGGGGAATTTCACTTGCACAGGAGCTTCCCCCGTCCCCTTCTGCTGTCTCCCCTCATCCACTGTTAAGCTTAGGAAAAGCATAGCTCTGGACTTCTTTTCTCAGGGTTTAAGTCGATCGTGAAAAGAGTGCTGGGAGTAATAAATGGTAGAAGCTGTGTCAATAGCTGTGTGTCTGGTAGAATCACTTTTGTCACCAAAGAGGGTGAAGTACTGTCATCTTTACCCTCTGCCCCAGCACTGTCACCAGAAGCCAGTCCCAGAGTCATGTGGGCCTCGGCTTCCTCATCTGTAAAATAACACTTCTAAACCTGAGTGGACACCTAAATGACATTAGTAGCCAAAATAGAAGGGCCATCGTGTGCCAAAGCCAGCGGCTATTGGGCAGATGTCTGTGGCAGATGCCCCACCCCTCTACACAGACCTTGTGAGCACAGGATTTGATGGTGTGTAAATCGATCTGGGCTCTCATTTTTATTCAGAAGACTTAAAAAATGATTCACTAGTAGATTTTGGAATTTCATAAATAATTCCAGAATTAATCTTTAAAAAAATTAAATATATTCAGTAATTCATGTGCAGCTGTAATAAAGCTGATGACTGAACCACGAGATAAACATGATGGATCAGTTGATTCTCAGCATGTCAGTCTTCATCTATTATAATCCATCCACCTTCTGCCATGAGCACATCCACATTCTTTAATAACAAAGTACAGAGTAATACATACAAACTTTTAAGCTTTTGACTCTAAAATTTTAAGTGATTTCCAAAAGAAAAATATTTGAAAAGGAATACTGGTATGAACAGGAGATTTGCAACTTTACACTTCTGACATGTTGTGAATGTAGGGGATGTGCTTGCTTCCCTCAGTCATATTAATCACCACCAGACAATGTTACAGAAGTGGCATTTTTCCTGGCGTTTATGATGGACTTTGTTATTGACAAAATGAGGAATAAAACTTTAAAAACTGACATTAAAAATATTAAGGACTGAAGAGATGGCTCAGTGGCTAAAGGCACTTGTTTGCAAAGCCTGCCAGCCCGGGTGCAATTTCCTAGTACCCATGTAAAGCCAGATGTACAAAGTGCTGTATGCACCTGGAGTTCATTTACAGTGACAGGAGCCCATGGTATGCCCTCTCCCCTCTCTATAGATAGATAGATAGATAGATAGATAGATAGATAGATAGATAGATAGATAGATAGATAGAGAGATAGAGAGATAGAGAGATAGAGAGATAGATAGATCCTTGCAAATGCATAAAATGTTTTTAGATATAATAATTGAAGTAATTTTATGGTAAACTGCATTTTGAAATTACAGATTCCATTCTATCCTATAGGACTCCTGTTTTAGTAAACTTACAATTTATTGAAAGTACAGAATATACTTAGTTTCTTTTCTTCTTGTGAAGTATCCAAAAACATTTATTCCCAAAAGAACAAACCCTCTCTGCATAAAGAAACATGTATTACAAAGATCCCTTCGGAATCCTTATTAAATAAAATCTGGTTCTCCTATTCCTAAGGAGTTATTGACTGCAATCATTTTGCTAACAAGGAGAAAATATGTACCATGGAGTTGCCAAGACCTTCTTTCCAATACCCTTCCTAATACCCCAGACCAGCCAGTAGACACTCCATCCACTACAAACACTTTTCTCCAAAACACAGAAATTGAAGAAAATGCTCATAAATCTGTGGGTCTTAACAAAGACCTTCATTTTAAAGAAAAGGGTGAAAGGATATTTTTTAAAGCATGAGATTTGAAAGCTCATTAAAGCTTATTAAAGGAAACTATTTCATCTTCATTCAAGGCCTTCCAAGTAGGAGGAAATATCGATCAAAGCACTACGTTTGTAATTACAGTGGTGCCTAATGGTACATTGAAATTCATGATGTACAAGGCAGTGACTTCTCATACATATTTCATGGTCTAGATTAGAAATAATCTTTCCAAAGCACTGATCAGAGGTTAGGAAGAAACCTCTTAAAATTAGACCCAAGAGGAAACAAATAATAGCATGACATATCGTATTAAATCAATAGAGAAGAAAATTAAGATGGGAGGAATTTTTCGTTAAAAATAATTTTTAAAAGAAAAATGGAAGAAGCTTCTGAGAAGGCCTCGTGAGAGTGGCCATGCCTAGCCTGTGCATGTGTATTAGGGTGGGATGGTATTTAAATAGTGTTTAAATGAAACATTGTACACCAAGATACCATACTTCCCCACCAAATTGGAAGTTTAAAGGATAGTACAATTTGAGTGAAGGTTTAGATAATAGGCCTCTTCATATCTCATATGAGGAGCACTAGCCAATTATTTAAAGTGAATTGAGTGACTAAGCACCCTTTTAGAAGCAATTACACCTGTAAATCTGAGAAAACCACATGACTGAAAATCATATATACAAAGTAAGAGTCTAGAAGACTCATGTCCATCAACTGGAAGCCAGCATGTAAAACCAATACTAGCCCATCATATAATGGAATAGAATATAAGGGATAGAATAGAGCATAAGTATGTTCATTATAAATCACTGCAATCAAGTCAATGTTGATTATTTCTGGGAGGGAATTTTACTTTAAGAAAGACAGGGAGGGAGGAAAGAAATGGAAAAAAATTGTTTGATTTTTTTTTGAAATACAGACTTGACCTATAGAGCTGTTACAGTTACCTTCTGGTAGCTGAACAAACAACTTAACAGACGCAGCTGATGAGAGGAAAGGGTTTATTTCAGGCTCCAGTGGAAGCTTCATCATGGTGGAAGAGCTGGCTCCTTTCATCATATTTCCAAAGTGGGGATACAACTGCAACACCAGCAAACATGAGCTGAGCCTAAACACACACCTTAGGGCCAGACTCCAGATCCACCCCTGAGACACACCTCTTCTAGACTCCTGCTGGAGTCTTAAGTAGGAAGCTTTATCTTAATCAAAAAATATCTGAAGCTATGGGTGACATTTACATTCAAACCATCACAGTAGCCCTAATTGACCTGGAATTTGCAGTAATCTTACCTAGGCCCCCCAAATCCTGGGATTATAGGCATGTGTCACCATGCTCAGGAGTGAAAAAAAAGACTCTTTTGAAGAACATGAATCAATTCAAAACTTTAGCATAGTCATGCAAACTAATGACAGAATGTAAAACTCCATCATTAAGAGCCCAGAAAAGGAAATGGTAGATTAAATATGAATGCTGCTCTTACTCCTAGCCTGAGAACCTCACCCAGGGAGGTGGTGGTAGACAATGAGAAAACTCAAAACTAATCAAAGCAGAAATTTTGAGGCTGCTGAGAGCTGAACACTAAAGTAGACTTATAACACATCCTCCACGGCTCAAGGAACAGTGAAGAAGAGGAGGCAGAAAGGATGTAAGAGCCACGGAGTGGGAAGATATATATATACTCAGGCACTGTCTCCCCCCACCTGAGATTGACTGGTGCATTCATGGCCCCACAATGAGTACTACTAACCCCACTGAAGAGTGGGGTGGGGGAGGGGAAAAGAGCATAAGAGTGTAATTCAATAAGAATATGACCAATTTGCAATATGTTCATATACTAAGTTCTCAACTTTTAAAAAAAATGAAAAAAGAACCATGAGGATTTCACTCACATTTCAGTAACATTTTAAAGTGATACAACTGTGTGTATAGATATATAGATATGGATATAGATATACATAGATATAGATATACATATGGGTATAGATATGTAATACAATCAATGCACCATTATTCTATTTAATCAAGAGATACTAAAATATTGTACATATTGTCCCATTCATAAGTATAAGTACATTCCTCAGGGGTCCTAATGCTGCAGTGGTGAAGTCCTCTCCCAGATGCTGACTCACCTGAGGGAGATGTCCCTCAACCAACCCCACTCCCCATTTCACCCCCACTTCTCCCATCTTCTGTTTAATGTGTACTTTTCCATAACTCCCCCTTCCTCTCTCTGTACCCTCAAGTCCAGCAATAGATAGTGACATCCTATGATTACTAAATTCTTCATTTGCATCCTTATGAATATTTCATAGCATATTCTCCTGTGTGGATGAGATAGATGGGTGACTACCCCCAACAGGTTCTGGCCTTTCTGCCCCTCCCCCTTCTCAGGTCAGACCTTAAAAAAAAAGTCAGACCTTTTTCTCACCATGTATTTGATGTATTTATTATCTGACCCTCTTTATCCTCCCAAATCTGGCAGGCCTAGGCCATAACCATTCCACTAGGCTCTGCATATGTGATATTGATCCCATAAGATTATAATGGACATAAAGAATTAAGTAGATGTTGGGGGGGATGGAGAAGTTGGGTTTCTTCCTGTTGCCGAAGCAAAATACAAATGAGCAAGGGGTGGAGCCTGGAGTTCTCCACATGGTAGTAAAAAGAAATGTCAACCATCAGTGAGAACTCGTGTTGAGCTCAAAAGAGAGATGGCTATACTATACTCATAGACCTACATATACATGTTATACATAGCTTAGTAGACGCATATGTGTTCCCATGTTCTACCAGCTGAAAGGATCTAGAATCAATGACATGTCAGTATAGGAATCACACCTCGGTTTCTCATTCCACTCCCCAATAATAAAACAGGGCTCCTTGAAGAAATATCTAAATCTAAGCCTGGGGCAGGAAATAAACACACATATTCAATTTGAGGACATGTCAGAAGTTCACCTGCCAAACCCTGCTAGTCACAGGTGTATTTCTACCAGCAAAGACAAAACTTCTCCCGTAACCTTTTGGCAATCAATTAGGAACTTGACAGTTCTAATTAAGGCCTGATCTGTGACTTGAGTAATAAGCAATCATTACATTATTATTAGATGACAAAAATCATTACATTAGATAAAATGAAAAACCAACTCCAAGCTGGGCATGGTGGCGCATACCTTTAATCCCAGCACTCGGGAGGCAGAGGTAGGAGGATCAACATGAGTTCAAGGCCACCCTGAGACTACATAGTGAATTCCAGGTCAGCCTGGACTAGAGTGAGACCCTACCTCGAAAAACAAAAAACAAAAAAAAAAAAAAAAAAAAAAAACAACTCCAGACAAGTCTCCTAAGTGAAGGATGGCTGCCTGATATCTCTGCTCCTCATGAATGGCCTATTCCCTCAGCCACATGTCTAAAATCATCAGCATCATAGGCTGTCTGCACCTGTCTCTCCCATCTCAGAACCTGCCTCAGCTCAGCAGGAGCCTATCTCACACCCAGAATGTGCCCAGGCACAGCTGAGAGAGGCAGATACAGACATGTCTTCCATCTGCATGGCTCCCACCCCAGCTACCAGGCTGCTTCCACTTCTGGCCAGGCAGGACAGCGCAGGAACAGCACATTCCCACTGAAATGCAAAAGGCACATCCATGCCCCAGAAGCAAGGATGCTGAGCTTTGTATCTGAGCAGCAGAGAGGGAGCCAAGGACTGTAGGCTGGAGTGGGCTGCAGAGGGCTCCAAGCAGGCAGACAGCGTGAGTGCAGAGGTCTGAGCTGCCCAACCACAGAGAGGCAGGCAGAGGGACTGAGCAGAGAACAGACTACAGGCTACCTTAGCAGAGCCCAGGAAGCTGAAGACTTCCCATGGCCGGCAGAAGAGAACTAGACATTTTAGAGAGATTGCTCTTTGTTTCTTGGAGTCCCTCTGCCGCCAATATTGCCTGACTTCAGTGTTCCCAGCCCTGCCTCTGACCTCGGTTTGTTCCTACTCCCTGCTTAGAGACTTCGTCACAGGCCCTTGGGGACACATCCAGCCCAGGCAATAACTGCTTCTGTGATAGTACCAACCAGCCGCCCTGCTCAGTGGAAGGTGGTCAGCAGTTGCGGGGAGAGATCATGAGAGCGTGTTTCTACATTAGCTTTACAATTAAGTTACTTCACCTGAATTTGTGCAATAGATTCACCTTCCAAATCAAATCTTATTGAGGGTGACAAAGTGATTTTTAACTTCTCAATTCTAATCTGAGTGTGAACGCTGAAGAGATTACAGAGAGAATCAGCCTGCACTGAGCATGTGAGCACACTGGATCTACAAACCGCATCACCAGGAACTTTTGCACACACGCCTGTCAGAACCTGTCCTAGTGACCACCAGAAATGGCGGGTGATGGTAGAAACTGCCCCTCCCCGAACAACAGAAGTTCTTGTGAGAGAAGGTGTGGCATTTTGCCATGTAGTTTGTTTGCTGCTTTTACCTGAGTGCATTTCATGTGTACAGTAGCATAAGATAGTAGTCAATCAGAGTTTTATTTTATAAAGCATAGAGATGTCAAGGGACCTTCTAGTGTACACACAGTAGGCCCACACTTCCAGCCCAGAAGCAGAGTTCTCAATTATGATGACCAACTGGTGCTCACCTAAGCTAAGGAGGAGGATAGAAAAGAACAGGCCAGAGATGCAGCCGGTAGTCAGCAAGAACCGACACCTAGGCACACATGAACTGAGTCCCAGCTCTGACAACCATTTCCTCCTTTCTCAGCAAATGGGAGCAGACACCGACTCCCTCTGCGACTAGAGAGGCCAGGCCCAATTCCACATGCCTAGGGAAGGAATTCCTACAGTCTAGGAATATAGCCTCTTACAAATGGTGTCAATGTGAAGTGCCCCCCGGAACAAGACCAGAGTGTAGACAAAGCCCATCCAGCTTTGGTACATATTCCACATGGCTCAGTGTCTGCTTGAAACCTCCTGAGGCATGAGATGCTTTGTGCTGGGAAAGGGTTCACTGTTGCTTAACTAGAGATTCCCCAAGCTTATCTGAACATAAACCACTCCTTTTGTTTCTTCCATTAACATCTAGGAGGGTTAGTCAACACAGGCCTCATAGGAAAGCCTTTAGGAGCATACATTTCCTGTATCCATGAGGTCACACAACACAGTGAATGGATGCCTGAGGCTTCTATGTGGGGATGGAAAATCCCTCCAGTGGCCAACCTGCTCAGAAGAGTCCAGAACCTTTCAGTAAATACAGTCACTCCAGGACACACCCATGAGGAATCAGTGGCAAGTCTGTCATGTATGTCTGTCTCTTTCCCCAAATTAGCAGATGTTCAAGCCACTTGTGGAAAACGGTCTAGTATTTGTAATAGAACCTTTCCTAAATACGTTCACTCATTTCTCTATGACTTGTAATGCCTAATACAGTATAAGTAGTTGTTTCATTGTATTGTTTAGAACAATGATAAGAAAAACGTTTATACATGTTCAACACAGATGCAGTTCCTTTTAAAAACATTTTGGTCCAAGGTTGGTTGAATCCTTGCATCTAGAAGCCAACTCTACTTGCTATGTAGCAAATATCACAAATTCTTATCTGTACATTAAGATCAGCTTTACCTTCCACGAATCACAATCAGTCAGGAAGCCAGGCAGTCTGACAATTACACACACCTAAATAGCACAAAAATCACAATGTTACAGGACCAGAATAGTTAAGATTTGGTAATTAAAAGCCTAATGTGGGTGAAAAAAATAACAAGGCACCTTAAAATGAATTCTAAAAATAATTTTAAGTTAACATACAAGGTCGTGGTTTCATTATGTCATTTTCATACATTACTTTTGTTCATCACCCTGCCCCATCGCTCTGCCTCTGCACCCTCCTGCTAACCACCCCAAAGCCTTCCTCTGCTTTCTATGCCTGGACCTCTTTTAGTTGGTAGATTTTTAATTACTGCTTTAATGTCATTCCTTTTTATAGATATGTTTCATTTGTTTATCTCATCTCAGTTTAATTTTTAAGTACTATGCACCTGAAAACTAGTAGTAGTAATTTATTTCTTTTAGATTTTCCCATTTAGTGGATTATGTGTTTAAGGTTTATAAATGATTTTCTTAATTTCTTTGGTATCTGTTTCAATGTTTCCTTTTTCTCTCTAATTATAAATGTAGTTCTTCTATCTTGTGGTTAGCTTGATAAGGGATTATTGATATTATTTATCCTTTCAAATAAACAACTTTCTTTGTTTCATTGATTCTTTGTATTGTTTTTGTTTTTTTTTTTTTTTTTTTTTTTTTTTTTTTTTTTTTTTTTTTTTTTTTTTTTTTTTTTTTTTTTTTTTTTTTTTTTTTTTTTTTTTTTTTTTTTTTTTTTTTTTTTTTTTTTTTTTTTTTTTGGGTTTTCGAGGTAGGGTCTCTCTCTTTAGCCCAGGCTGACCTGGAATTCACTATGTGTATAAACTAACATTAGGTATTAAATACAGGCAGAATGAATGTGAAAAGGAGACAATTCGATGTATAGAGTATGAATTCCACTTGCCCTCTTAGCTAGTTTCGGTCTCTCAGTACTCTTTTCCTAGTCCCAGAAACCTATCATACCTCTGGGCTTTCCGCTGCTGTCTCAGGTAGATTCTAGTCACCATGGATGGTCCTTCAATGGTCCCAGGCTAAATGCTGTCCTTACTTCCCGGTGGCCTTCCTTTGAGATACTTGATTACAAATGGCAGTCCAGTTGGTGGGCAGTGCTTCACAGGTCAAGTCTCACATGCTGATCACACCTCTGGGCCATCTTTCAGGAGTCTGGAAGCAAATGCTGGCCCCACCTGGTAAAAATCCTTCTAGGTGTTCAGCATGCTGCTTGTAGCCTGTATCCAAGTTCTTACCAGGTTTCTATCTCATTGAGTATGTGAGATTCTGATTAAAGCACACCCCAGCCCCTCACAGTGTAGCAGTGTTCTACTGGCCAGGTTCTAGTACATAGTCCCATGACACTTATTTCCTGAGAGTGCAGTTCAGGGAGGAAGCCAGGCTACCAAACCATCATCTCCAGAGGGGTTGTTTCACAGCTGCCCCAGTAAATTCCAAGAAGAGATTGTTTTCCCAGTAGTTCTGCTCTCTGCCTGTGCTGTTGCTCACCCCTTGCCTCTCCCCTCCCATTTTCCCACATTAAGACATCTGTCACTGAAGGTGCGGTACACATTTTCTGGGTCTCTTTGTCCTAAACTGTGGCTTCCACACCTACTGTTGTATTTCTCTGTCACTGAAATTAGATGGGGGCATTCTCTTAACTGAGCTTGTCCCTCCAAGATGGACTCTTGATTCTCTCTCTCTCTCTCCTAATTTGTAAAGTTCTCTATTTTTACTTTGCTATTAAAGCTATAGATATTCAGGCATCACCCACCTCATTTGACAGATGCATTCAGCTTCTCACAGTTAAATCCTTAGAGACTAAACCGTTCATGCCAACTAAAAGCAAAGAAACATCAGACCTAACTAGATTTAGCAGAATAGTTCTTAAAACAGAAATCAAATACATATTCCATTCAGTAGCCCATAGAACCTTTTCTGAAATTGATCACATTAAAGGCCTCAAAGCAAGTCTTAACAAATGTTAATAAAAATGATTCTTTGTATCTTATCAGATCATTGTAGAATAAAACTAGAAATATCAGCAAGGAGGCAAAAAGAAACTCGGAGACTGAAAAATACATTAAAATTTTAGAAT
Organism: Zapus hudsonius; assembly: GCA_004024765.1. Lineage (NCBI taxonomy): Eukaryota > Metazoa > Chordata > Mammalia > Rodentia > Dipodidae > Zapus > Zapus hudsonius. The sequence goes on from PVHP010024974.1 coordinate 20,141, forward strand.
GGTCCATTGAAAAACTCAGGAAATAAATTTTAAAATTGCAAGAATCACACAAAAATTAAAGCCTCAGTTACTGAAATATTTGGGACACAACTAAAAAAATCAGAGATATCTTAAATAACCTAATGGTGTTCTTCTCAGGTCTCATAAAAACAAGAAAAAGCCAAACCCAAAATCAGTAGATGGCAAGAAATAATAAAGACAAGAGGAGAAATTAATGAGATGAAAACTGAAAGAAAAATACATAGAACCAATCAAATAAAAAGTTGACTTTTGATGAGCTAAACAAAATTGACAAGCCCCTAGCTAAACTAACCAAAAGAAATAGAGAGTGCTCAAATTAATAAAATTAAAGATGAAAAGAGAGATGTTACAACACACTGAAAGAAATCCAGAGAATAATTAAGGAATATTTTTGAAATATTATATTCCAAAGTAACTAGAAAATCTTGAAGAAATGGATAAATTTATAAACATATAGCCTAAGACTATCAAAATTAAGAACAATATAAATAACTTAAACAGGTCTTAATAAGCAATGAGATTGAAGCATAAATGAAGTTCCCGAACAAAGAAAAGCCCAAGACTAGACAGATTCATTGCTAAGTACTAACAAACATTTTTTAAAAAATGATTGATCTTTGACAGTTTCATACATATTTCATATATATTGCATTTTGATCATTCACATCCCCATTACCTTTCCTTATCCTCCTCCTACTCCTACTGAACAACTCTTCCTCCTTCTCCTCCTCCTCCTCCTCTTCCTCTTCCTCCTCCTATTCTTTCCTACCACTTACCTATGCTTACACCATGGAAGAGAATGAGTCTTCCCTTTTGCTACCATTAACTGCCATTAGCATTGGTGGAAGTCTCATGAGAACCTCCCCTTCCCATGAAGGAATGTTGACTGCTACAGAGCCAGCATCCCCACATATGGAAATTAAAGAAGACAGTACCTCCCACAGATGCAGGCAGAGCTGGGGAGAGAAGTCAGCACACTAGTGAGATCAGCATGCAGAAATTGGACAATGGAGAACTTTAGTCTTTGTCATTTTTATGAATCATTTTAGGAAAAAAGTGCATCCTATTGAGAACAATACAAAGGAAACTATTAAAATGCTATAGATTTTATTGCAAAGTCCAGCTCACCAGAAGGTAGTGACTTAAATTCTAGAAACTATGTTTTATTTTTAACTTAGTGGAAAACTCATGAAATATTAAAAAACCAAGAACGCTAAATATAGAGAAATTTAAAATAGGCATAATTGTGCTGTTGTTTTAATCAGGATGAAAGCAAATCATCTCCAAAAAAAACAGATTTGAATTTCTGAAAATTATTTTCCATTCATGTGCTTGCATTTTACAAACTTGTAGGTTTATCATACTCTATGTATAGAAATTAAGACCTTTGTACTAAAGTTGTTAGATAAGATGTATATAGCACAAGGTACTACTGTTGTGGTAAATTCTCTAGCTATTAATAGATTTTTATGGACTGTCCTTGTGACTTGATTCTTTTTTCTTGTGTGTTTCATGTTGCTCTGATGAGTAGTGGAATAGAAAATGAATCTGAATGGAGGTAAGGTGAGGTCAGAATGCACACACTCCAGCCTTGGGTTGGCATTAGGTATTCTTTTTCTTGTTCCCCAAAACCACCGTAGAACAATCCCTGTGGATGATGAGGAATCTGAAGGTCACTCAAGAGGATGCGGGCCCTCAGTGGTGGCTTTCTACACTCCAGCTATACTGGGGCTTTGTCAGATATCAGTGTCCCTCACTAGTCCTGCCTAGAGGATACATTTCTCAGTGCCTCCTAATGCAGACAAACTTGGGACAGTCCACACATCCCATTCCCCTGTCAGATTTAGGCTTAGAGCCCACAGAGCACTTTTTCAAAAAGGCAGAAGGTTTTACAGGAAAAAGTAATTTCTCTCCAAAACAGTCAGCTATTACTGGTAAATCCTTGAAGGACTAAGGGAGGCAACTAGAGCCTCAGAGGGAGCAGACATGCTGGTTAACATCACAGTACTTTTAAGCTGAATGTACTGTCATAAAAACAGTTATTATGGAAATGACCCATCAAGTGTGAGTGTAGAAAATACAATGAATTCTTAGCAGGAACAGTCTCCTTTTCCAGGTCTGGAGAAAAGTTATTGGAGTAAACCCACAATAAGTGGGAAAAGTTTGACAGGACCTGCCTGGGATTACATGCCTGAAGAAGGAGGCCTGGCACACCAGTATCAAATAAGATAAAAGCCAGATTCATGGCTCCCCAGTGTTCCAATGCGTTACAGGATCCCCTGAGATGGACAGGTCAGGAAAGGGCTGCACTGGACTGCTAGCTGTGTGCTATCTTGAAGATGAAGGCCTGAAGCTGTCCAGGGAAAGAGCAGATCATCTTGGAGTGGCAGTGCCATAGAAGAAGTGCCAGGGTCCCATGGACTTAGAAGTGTAGAAAGAGTGAAAACACACCTGCAATAAAAGTAGTGGCATGAGTCAATGTTAACAGAGGAAACTAGATAGATGATAAATGGACAGGTGATAGACAGACAGACAGAGGTAGGTTAATAATAGAAAACACAAATATAGGTGGGTAGGTAGATGATGATGTATAGATTGATAGAGAGAAATAGTTACAGAGATAAGAGACACTGACAAGCACAGATACAGACACAGTGTTAAGACTATTAACACAACAGTAATAGTCCTAAACAGAGGCTGAAACTTAACTTATAAAAAGGTGGCACTTTATATCCTTGGGGAATTACTTTGCTCAGTACACAGTGCTCCTGGAAGCAGGCTACGTAGGAATGAAGGTTTTACCCTGGAGTAGAGAAAAATAAAATGAATAAACTAGCTGCTTCTGCTACAGGGAAGACAGAGAGGGAAGATTGGATATAGTGTTGGTGCCTGAGGTGACGGATGCCCAGTAGACCAGGCTTCCTCAGTGTTCATGTGTGTATTGGATTTGATGGTGGTTTACATCAGATGTCCCTCATAAAAATCATGTTTTCAATGCCTGGTCCTCAGTTGGAAGCATTTTGGGAGATGGAATCTTGCTGCAGTGGATGTGTTGTTAAACACAGGCTTAGGGGTGCTCTAGCCAGTTTCTGCCTTTTCAGAGGGCGGCTCACACTTGCTGCTTTCTGCCAACTCCTGTGGCAAGAAGTGATGCCCAGATTCTGCTCTAGCATCCTTTCCTTGCCATAGAGCTCCACCTCAAGACTCTAAGCCAAAATAAAATAACCCTTTCCTCCCATCAGCTATTTTGGTTAAAGGTAATTACAACAGACACCAATTATTTTCATTTTTCCTTTTCATCGATGACATGTCTGCTACACATATGGAATGTGTTGCCGTAGTGACTGGGCTAGGTGATGGCACAGGACTCAGATAACCAAGGCCTGTCCTCCAGCCAAGAGCTGGCTCCTGTCCTGCTCAGCCCATCCTGAAGCTGCAGGGATCACTTCCTATTGAAGGAGAGATAAAGGCAGGACAGGACAAGGCTGGGCGCATGTTGCCTGCAAGACCATTGGGGTTAATGAATCTTCTGGTCCTTTCCCCTCTCTCTCAAGCTAATTAGGTTAGGGTTTCAATCACCCACAACCAAGGGTTGTGACTAACAGTATGCCCTACATTTTTCTTCTTTTCCTCTCAGAGCTTCAGAGCTAACATCAAATGTCCACTCCCCATTATGGATAAAAAAAATGTCCACTCCCAGTTTCCCTCATCAGAAATTCTTGAACTTCAGGTTCATGACACAACTGCCCATCTGCCATCTCTTTCCACAACAGAGTTGCCATGTCACATACAAGACCAGGCTCTTTTGCTCCTCTAAACCTGCTCCTACACTTGGATAGCCTAGCGATTTCTTCATTCTCCTCCTTACTGATGTCCACTTGTCAGTAAGCCCGGATGATGCTACTCTTAAACTACACTCTACCTGTGTCCTTACTCCATGTTCCCTGCAGACAACTGGCTCCTTGCTTCCTCCTCACTCTCCCTACTGCCATTCCTGACTGCTCCATTCTTCATTTTACTGCAAACAGTAAATAAATCACCTTGCTTTGCTCTCCTGCCTGAGCCCCTATGTGATCCTATTCACATCAGCTTCCATCCTGGCAGGGTTTGTAAGGTAAGGTGTGCAACCTCCCCACCTGCCCTCAGCAGCTAGCTGACAGAGTTATTTCACTATCCTCAAGAGAAGAGATCATTCATCTCACCTCCTCAAACCATTTCCCCTCTCCAAAACATTTTTAGTTCCTTGCATGGACAGTCAAGGTCGTTTCTGCTCAGCTGAGCTGGCTGCTCCTCCCTGGGTACCTCCCCTCCCTGTTCAGCAGACCAGGTCAGACTGGCTTGCCCCTGTGGCAGTCAGACCCAGTTCTTGTTTGTTATGTGTGTATTGTCTAAATAAGCGGGCATAAATGAACAATGCTTTACTCAAGTGTTTGTGATCAAATATCTGATGAATGCTTCACTTACCCACAAATATGCCACCTTATAAAAACAGGAATATCAATCTTTATGAATAGTCATGTCTAAATTCATTATAAAAATGGATTGCTTCATTATATTTCAAAATAGCATACCCTACAGGGGAATTTTGGCCTGTTAGTGTATTGCCTGTCGTGAAAGAACAACTTCAAAGCCAGCAGTGTTTCTGCCATCCACAAGTGATGAACTGCTCACCATGGTTTATGTTTTCAGGAAGTTACTAGAGATGCATTATGTATGTGGCAATTGTTACAGAAGATAACTAAGAAAACCCTGGGACAAATATGACCCTTCTTTTCCTTAGAGTTTACCAGATTTTGTTTTAACTTTAGAACCACTATAAGGCTAATTAAACCACCTTAAGGCTAATTTTAAATTACTTTAATTTGCTTATACTTTCCAAGTAACATAGTGATTAGAAAGAAGAATTTGTACCATTCAATAATATCATTATATATGGAAGCAACTGCATAAAAAGAACCACTTAGGCAATACATGGTTCCAATGGATCTTTTCCAGTTGTAGGAAGTTTGATAATGCAAATGCAGGGCAAGCTTTCAACGGCATTGGAGTATGGCTTTAGAGTATGAAGAACCACTGTCAGTGAGCAATAGTCTTCTCAGCCCCCCCCCACACACACACTTCAGTGAATGACCTGCATTAAGCACATGGCAGGGCCAGCAGGCCCTCTGGGGGCTCTTTACTAGTGACGATGTGGTAAGAAAGACATGTGGTCTATGCCTCCAGTTCTGCTACGTAGATATTAGCAATATCAATATCTAGCTAGATATTAGCAGATAATCAGCAGCTTGTAAAACCGATGGCAGAATCTGCAGGACTGGTCAGAAGAATGGACTCTAAATTGCCCTTCAGACTGAGTCATCTCTGCACTGGAGGAGGAGCAACATTCTGAACTGCTTGGAAGTCCATTATAGAGAACTCTCTAAGTCTCATGAGATTATTGCTTCAGACTGGGGAGATGGATTAGTGCATGAAGTGCTTGCCACATAAGGATGAGTACCTGAGTGTGGATCCTCCTACCCCGTGTAATGTCAAACACTGTGGCACAAGTGTCTATAATCCCAGCACACCTACAATGAGAAGGAGGGGGGGTGGAGATAGGAGAATCCCCTGGAAGCTCACTGGACAGCTAGCTTGAGAAAATGTAGTCATAAACAACAAGAGAATCTGCCTCACACAAGGTGAAAGGCAAGGACAACACTTGAGGTTGTCCCCAGAGCACCACACATGCAGCTCACACATAGGAGCATGCACACACATACACACATAGGAGCATGCACAAACACACACACATAGGAGCATGCACAA
>PVHP010024975.1:7184-26068 GCA_004024765.1 Zapus hudsonius
TCGTATACCCTTGACCGAAGACCGGTCCTCCTCTATTCGGGGAAGGTCGTCCTCTTCGACCGAGCGCGCAGCTTCGGGAGGGACGCACGTGGAGCGGTGAGGGAGGAAGGGGACACCCGCCTAGCCAGCCAGATCAGCCGAATCAACCCTGGCGATCAATGGGGTGACAGATGTCGCAGCCAGATCGCCCTCACATCCCAATGTATCTAAATATTAACAATAAATACATTTTTAAAAAGACACAGGTCCAGTGTGAGGCCAGAAGATAGTATCTCTATGATATTCAGACATGTGTCTTAGAGCTAAGATTTCGTTCCAAGAAGACCACATGAGGTGCTATTTGGTGACTATACTCTGACTCAATCATCCCCATTTATTAAAACAAAAATAGTCACTCAAATATTCTATCAAATTTCATTAGCCATTCCACTATGCCTGAAAATGGATTCTCTTTGGCATCTAGGTAGCATTTGCCATGTGCAGATATGACAAGGTACAGTGAATTTTGTAAATAAATGTCTCCAAACAATTTATCTTTCAAAGGAAAAAGATCATCCACACACTATTTTATTTCTCAGTGCCGGGGATCAAACTCAGGGCTTGCACATACTAGGCAGGCAGCCTAGTACTGAGCAACATCTCCAGCCTCTACATACAACCTTTCTTTCTGTGCATAGTTTGAATCTGATTAAAAACTTACCTCTTGGAAAGGTTTATATCAACTAAAACATCAATACTTTCTATGTGTATTCTATGAGTATATAAACAATATTAGAGAAAAATACACATCTAAGACCTATAGATAAGTAAGGTAAGTGGCAAATTAATCCCAGTGAAGGATTTCTATTACATCTCTAATATATTTAATAGAAATAATAATGAAACATGGGACAGATAACTCAGTATCGTGGTCAACATCTGGCTGAAGCTAAGGACAAAGCTTGCTTAGCCTATTTACTAGACATATGATTGATGAATTCAGTTCAATCTGTGAGCAGAAAAAAAAGAATCAAAACAGTTTTACTCATTTTTGAAAACAACACTTCCATTTATGAAGAAATGTCACAAATACATTCTCAGCATTTATTTCCTATAATCCTAGAATGGCAAAGTCCTGTGGAGTCCTTTGGACCAGTTACCTGCCCCACATAAAAATCTTTATATGTTTCTACTTTATATACAAATGTATATTTATATACAATATACTATTATGATATGAAATATGTCACATCCTATAGTAATATAACAGCACATGCAATGTGTAATATAGATCTCAAAAGGACTACAATAAATACGTTCTATTACAACCCTCTTAGGGTGGATTTTAAACAGCCTCTCTTGGTAATTAATTCACAGGAGTGTTCTCTATGCCTGGAACCCAGATATTCTGGCTAGCTCATTTAATTCTCCCTATACTTAGACAACAAATGCTTACTTCTATATTGTGGGGCAGATCCTGTGTGTGGGATGAACACTCTATTATGAACATGTTAGCTCTTCAAATCTTGTTTCACATACTTGCAAAGAAATTCTGTGATTTACTTTTCAAATGTGTAAGCAGAAATTTGCTATTTTCCAAATGAGTCTAGAAACAAATACGTTGGTCTTTGTATGTTATTTGCCAAGATGTATCTTTGTTTGACTTGGGGGAAAAATAAAAGAGTTACAGAACTCCAAAGCAACAGGAAAGCCCTAGCAGAGTTTATGATTTTAATCAAGTATTCTATTTTCTTTTCAGTTTACTGAAATGCTTTCCATTGCCTAAAAGGTGGGTGTCTCCACACATTTGTGTAAGCCCTGCTCTTTGTAATTTACATCCTCCAAGGGGTCTCTGCAGGCTAGCTGCAGGGTTTCTATGTAGGAAAGCCTATGATGACAATCACATTGATATAGAGGATAGTTCCAGGACTCCCCTTAATGGGTTGAGGAGCTTCACAAAATTTCCCAGTTCTATAAGTTTATGTTTTCACATTTGCAAAGTTATCATACAATACTTACCTCATGGCATTGTCATAAAGGTTAGTGCAATAAATGCAAAAGCCCTCGATCAATAAATGTGAGGATTATTAATATTGTGTAGGCCATTCACATCGAGCGGCAATACCAGAAGGTGTTTGGGTTTGCTTGCTGTTTTCAAAACAGATTGAATATATTAGAGAAGATTATTACCAAATCAAGAAGAATAATATCTATAAAAATTATATAATCTTTCTTTTTGGATGCCAAGTGCAGCAGCTTTAGCAGTAAATAGTTTCCATACTTAGCAAATATTGAAGTCTGTTTGGAATCAGCCAGCCTTGCTTTACATGGAATAGAATACATAAATGTTCATCCTAGCTCTCCTTCCTGAAGTTAAGCTTATTGTATAATATGACTGAAAATGAAAATAAATTAAAATGGCATTGCTCAAAATTACATTTCCTGTACGTTTGCCGTTTCTTACCTTGAGCTGCTTATTCCTGGGAGCTCTAAAATAAAACTCTAAGGCAAGCATTATATTAAGATCAGATGGTTTAAAGCTAAGAATGAGCCAAATGTGGGTGGCCTTGACTTTGTTTCAAGTTACTGCAGAAAAATTAAAAAGACTCAGAAGATTCCATGTCCATGGACCAGTCATGCCAGTATGACATGAGCCCTATCCTAACTGGCTGTTTTGGTAAGGCCCTCATCCATCACAGCCTTGGTGTACAAGGAGTCCTGCTCTAGGCTCCTTTCTAGGCCTTTCTTTCCTTGGTGGGGGGGCACACTCAGAATGCACTTGAGAACATCTCATGTTCTTTCCTTTTCCCTACATATGAATGTTCCTTACACTCTGTTTTAATATTCATCAATTTTATTGGTCTTGCTTTCTTCTTCATAGTTTTATAGAGGGATATCTTGAATCTTCTCAATTCCATCTGGCCTTCTGTGGAAGGCAGTGCCCTCCAGTGATGTGTACATCTGGTTTCAGCCTCTTTGTGCTACGGACACCTTGATCTTTTGCCGACCTATGAATGCTGGAAGGGAACTTGTCTTGAGGAGTTGTGTCCTCTAAGAAGCTCGAGGGAGCCACTTCTTGGCAAATAAGAGAAAATGAGGATTCCAATGACAGACAGTGCATGAAGGTCCAAGTGAAGAATGAAGCTCTGAGAACAAATGGGATGTCTGAGGAGAGGTGAGGACTGCATCTCCTGGCTTCTTCTCTTGTAAGTACCTGCACCTCCTGATATTTCTCAGCTCACACAGTGGGTTCCTCTGCTGTAGAACTTTGAGGCATGTGTGGTAGGATCAAGAGCCTGCATAGGGACTCCAATAAAAGGGCAACATATGTCTCTAAAACACTTCTTAAAAGAAAGTAGGTCTTCTCTGGCTTCCATAGTTCTAGTGTTTAAATTATTGTTACCTGGGGTAAAGGAAAAAATGGGGGAAAGAAAAAGAGAGAAAAAACTCTTACATGTCAGACTTGGAAACAGTACAAAGATAACTACAGCTTTATGAAAACCTTGCCAGGATAGAGGGCTTTAAAATTTTTTAAATTTTAAAATTTAAAAATCTCTGGTGTGGATTATAATTGGCTACCCTGAGAGTATGTTTGGGCCAGAAGAGAGAACCACCATCTACCTTCAGTAATATTATCTGGATTTCATTATCTAGACATCACCATCACCTGAGAAAGCTTCTCTATCTAAGGTAATGAAATGTATCCCAGCATCTATTCACCTGACATTACTTTTGTGCACTCGAGAATCTATCCTGAAAGCATGATGACATACCTATACACAGCAGCCCATCAATGTGACATCAAGGGGAGATCCAGCAATCTTGAATAGGAGAAACAAGGTACTATTCATTGCCAAAACTCACGTTTGAAGTCACAGAGAACCATTTATTTATGTTTGGTCAAACCATATCCACATCCATATAATGAAAATTTTATCCGCACTTGCAAAATCAGGTAGCCTAAAAGCTGTATTTGTTATGGTGCAAATGTTCCTTTATTGAGTTGACTATTTGGAGCCCCTCTGCTAGGAAGGCTGTGCTCCTGAATTGTGTGGTTCTTGGGGACATTAGTAGCGATGAGCCTCAGACCATCCTCAGTCCCTAGTCTCTAGTATCGTCTGGAATTCTGGACCACTTTATTCCCAATTCTCTGGGTTATTTTGAGTAGAGTTTCATTATGTAGCCCAGGTTGGTCTGGAACTCCTGGGCCTCCTGGCCTCCCCCTCCTCAGTGCTGGGATTGTAGATATGAACCACCACACCAGTAACCAGTGCATTTTGAACTTCATTCTATAAAACACTCATCCCTGAAGTATTTTCTCCATGTCATGTTAGAGAATGAACTAATAACTTCTCCTGGACTAGAACTTAGAACTCATCTCAACCTTAAGGAATGAACCACATTTTGTAACTATCTGGTGACTGTCTAACAGGAAACCTTACATCCTAAAGTAAAACAGAGACACTGAGATGGGGTGGGGGTGTCCCCTGATTCTCTGAGTAACAGATGGAGGTTTTTGATTCTGAAGTGAGAGGATCAATATAGGCCACTCTAGCAGCAGGGAAGCTGGAAGTGGCAATTCATTTGGAAATCGTACACTCTTCAGTTGGTGACAGCTGAGGCTGGCAATATATCAGGGCACAAAAGTACAAGAGGGATTCAAATGATTGAAGTCTGTAATAAACAATAATAAACATTGAAATATAACTAGTGCCTGAAAGTCAGCAATATTATGACTAATAATACACATGCCATTTTCAGTGCTCAGGAGGCAGAGATAGGAGGATCACCATGAGTTCGAGGCCACCCTGAAACTACATAGTGAATTCCTAGTCATACTGGGCTAGAGGGAGACCCTACCTCAAAAAACCTAAATAATAATAGTAATAGTAATAATAATAATAATAATAATAATAATAATAATAATAATAATAAAGAAACCAGCAAGCCTCAGGGATCTTTCTGCAGTCACCTCCCCAGCACTGGAATTACAGCATTTAGGGGGTTCACTTAAAAATGAGTTCCTCTGTGTTTTTGTAATAATGTGGGATGTTCAGGTAGTCATCTTGGGAACATAATTTATCACCAGGACGAAATAAAGCCTACTAAATGACGGTGGAGATGGACGCACTTTGAAATTCCCTGGCTGTCACAGAGTAGTTTCCCTGAATGCATGTGAAGAGATAGTTATTCCCAGGTCAGGACCACAAATCTCTAAGACTCCTAGACATAGGAAGGGTCACCCTTTTTCTCTTGCCTTTTCAATGGCTCCTTAAGACTACAGCAGTTTCCAAGAAGAGATGATTCATCAAACTTTAAAGTGACACATGTATTGATATACCATCAAAGTCCCTTTGTAAATAATACCACTTTCTATAAAAATTACTTTCCCCTGCCTTTAATACATATCACATGATTGGTGTGCTCATACAATTCAGGAATCAATAAAAGTAGGCAAGCAAATGCCATATTTTTCAAAGCAGAAAATAAAAACAATCATTCTATTTCCTTTTGTAAAGAAGTGATTTATTTACCAGAAAGTCAGTGATTGCTTGGTGAATAAGCAAGACTTCAAGTCAGCAAACCTCAGGCAGCATCTTTTTAAAAGGTGTCACACTTGTTCCTTTTTGAATCCTATTTAATTTAACTCAATGGGTTTTGAAAAGTGAATGAAGAATATATACTAATGTCTTTTTCTATTGTGTAGAAACTCCTTTGATGACTCCATATTGGGTCACCCTCAAAGCAAAGGAGATGTCCTGTCACATCATACTGACATCATCTCTCCCAGGAAATTTCACTCCATCCACATTATTATATGAAAATCCAGATTCCTATTTGATTAGCATTGAAAGATGTCACAGGTTAGTTTGGAGCTGCTGGGAGATAGTAAATGCATTAGCATATGTAGACAGAGCATGTAAGTGGGCTTTGTTTAACATATGGAAGAAAGCATGATTTAAAGAATTAATTATCTAATTATGAATTAGAACATAATTTGAAGTTAGGATACCAGCAAGGTGGTCTTTTCCTCATGAGCAAGGTTGTAACCTCCTCTTTTCTTCTCTTTAAATTTGAACTAGAACTGCAACCAAAGGGGGGGGGGTGTTGAGAGACTTTTAGTTTAACATGGAAGAAATTTGTAAACTATTGTCTGCAATACAAAGGAAAGACATTAGGAATCAGAATAATTTAACTGGACACACATGTTCCAGTGTCATAGCTAAAACCCATCTCCCGGGTAACAGAATTATTGAAGCAAACCAGGAACTTGACCCTAAATCCAAGTCCAAGGCTTTGTGATTACTCATGTATTTTATCTCCAAGATTGGACAAGTCGGGATTCTCAAAGAAACAGCTCTGCAGAGACACAGCATTGATCCCCCAAAACTCCAAAGGTTTAATAGGTTAAGGGCTTATTTGATATCTTTGCACACATGTTCATTTCATAACAGCAAAAGGTGATGTAAACAGACCTAGACATCTTAGCGACTGTCATTACAGTATCTCTGCTGTGTGTAAACAGCCTCCTCCAATAACCTGACAGGGTGCTATCTTGTCTGGCTCATCCCCAGGCAAGAGTGACATAGTCATAGTGGAATTGTGAATCTAGCCTCTACTCCAAAAATACACGGTCTCCATACTTTACTCTACTGTCACAATCTCCTTATCTTTTGTGGAGGGTCTTGGTTGTTGTTGTTTTTTTTTTTTCCTTCAGTAGGGCAGTCCATGAAAAGAAAGTTAAGAGAAAATGCCAGACCTGTTGTGCCTTGTTACAATAAACATCTCTTGTTCTCACATATTTCTTGGTATCAACATTGAATCACTAATGGCTCCAAACAAGGTTATCCATTTGAGGACATTTTAGAGCTTCTTATTTGACTTCAGTAATTCTAACTGACCAAATTTACTATACAAACCACATTTAAAATCTGATTTTTCTGGCTTCAGGTAATTTTGTATATTTCCATAGCTTTCCCCAGAAAAGATTGTCTAATGGTTTTCTAATAATTTTAATTTTTAAAGAATTGGCAGTTCACTTTTATGAATGGAGCAGGAAGAAATTTGCAAGAATACTAAGGATAATTATAAACAATAAATTTTATGCTATATTTTCTTTTTCCCCTTTCCATTACAAGTATTCTAAACCTTCATTCGCTAATATATTTTATTTTATAATGGAAATTGACATTAAGCTTGAGTGTTCTAAAGATGGAGCAAATTCACTAAGAATACGGCCAAACAAGTTTATCTGGCCTATATTCAATACAAATACATGTACCTAGTAACATGCCAGGCTTGTTGACTTAGAAGATATTATTTCTAAATTTGAGAGATCAATTTTATCTTTGTAGATACTTTCTAATTGCTTTTCCCTCTGCAATATAATATATATTTAAATTTTAACTGATACACACTAGCTATATATATATATATGTATATATATGGCATGCAGTATGGCATTTCCACATAACTATGTGATGTGTAATGGACAGTTCAGGCTGGCTGGCATACCTGCCATCTCACACACATATCATTTCTTTGTATTAAGAACACTCCAGATTGCTCCACTAGCAATTTTGAACTGTTCAATTAATTGTTATCCACCTGAGCTATCATTCTATGATATAGAACATTTCTTCTGCAACAAATTCTGTACTATTTTTGGAAGATAAATAAAACAAAAGAGAAAATGCATAGTAGAAAATGTAATTCTCTGTCCTCACAGCTGGGAGATAGTGGTTTGCTGCATCATTTTCTAGATTTCATTCCACTGACATCGTGTGTTTTATTCTATTCTTTAAAAATGAAATTACACTGCACAAACTCCTTTGTAGTCTTCATTTTCTATTTCATATTTCACAAACAACTTATATATTGATCAGTACACTGTCATTTCCTCCTTTCTTCAAAATATATTTACTGAAATGGAATACATGTGGCCTGAAAGCAGAAGGGGAGACTACTGGAGGAGGAACAGGGCAGGTCGGGAAGGGCAATGGGAGAGTGAATGAAAACAAGGCATGCTGACATGTAGTACAACAAAATCTATTACTTATCTTCTAATATATATTGAAAGAGAAGATGAAATCTACAAATATGAAATAGAAAATGAAGATTTATAAAGGAGTTTGTGTAATATAATTTCATTTTTGAAGAATAGAATAAAATACATGATGGCAGCGGAACAAAGTCTAGAAAATGATGCAGCATATATGCTAGAAACCAAAATATTGATTTATATATGGTGCCAAGTAATAAATATATACACATATATTATATATGGCACAAAAATTCATCCATAATACAATGAAATAAAACTTTACAAAGAATTCTATTCTGAGGAGCTGGGGAGATGGCTCAACACTTAATGTTTGCTTGCAAAGCTGAATGGCCCTGGGTTAGCCTCCTTGCCACCCATGCAAAGCCAGGTGGGCAAACATTTGCTGGGGCACCAGACCCTGGCATGCCCATATATACATACAGACATGTGCAAATCAATAGATAAAATTTCAAAAAGATCCTAATTACCTCCTTCCTTCTTGCTATACCATGCTGCTCCATCTTCTGGGAATAGGAGCTTTACATTGTCGATGACACTTTCCTTTATTACATATTAATTCACATGAAATGTACAGATGACTAAGAGGACAACTTGTGTGTTTTATACTTTTAGCATTTAGCTTCCTGTTACATTAAAATCTCACCTAACTACAGTGCCATTCTCAGACCCCAAATCATTATCGCTACAATGCTCCTAAAAACAGTGTGTGTGTATGTATGTATGTGTGTATGTATGCATGCAAGTGTATGTGTGTGTATGTGTGTGTATGTATGTGTGTATGTATATGTGTGTAAGTGTGTCTGTATGTGTATGTGTATGTATATGTGTGTATGTGTGTGTATGTATGTGTATGTGTGTATGTATATGTGTGTATATGTGTGTATGTGTGTATGTGTGTATGTGTATGTATGTGTGTATGTATATGTGTGTATGTATGCATGTGTGTATATGTGTGTATGTATGTGTGTGCATGTATGTATATGTGTGTGCATGCATGTATATGTGTGTATGTATATATGTATGTGTGTGCATGTATGTATATGTGTGTATGTGTGTATGTATATGTGTGTGCATATAATGTATATGTGTATATGTATATGTGTGTGTGCATTTATGTATATGTGTGTATGTATATGTGTGTATGTATATGTGTGTATGTATATGTGTATATATGTGTGCATATATATGTGTGTATTTATGTGTGTATGTATGTGCATGTATGTATATGTGTGTATGTGTATGTATGTGTGTATATGTATATGTGTGTGTGCATGTATATATATGTGTGTAATGTATATGTGTGTGTATAGGTGTGCACTTACCACACTCATATTAGGAGTGGTGATGTTCACCTGTAATCCCAGCATTCAAGTAGCAAAGGCAGAAGGATAGAGATTTCCACACCAGCCTGGGCTGCATAGACAGACTGTGTTTCAAAACAAACAACTTTTTTGTGTAGAAAACCTACTTTGTTCAATCTGTGGATCAATTTGAGTAATATTAATTAAAAAGAAAAAAATCAGAGGGTGCTGGCTCATGTTACCATAGCACTTGAGAGAAGATGCAGAGTTCAAGGCCAGTCTGAGCTGCAGAGAAAGACCCTGCCTCAACCCTTCCTCTCCCCAAATTCTCCACCGCTGACTCACATTACCTATACACTCTTGAGCTCATATGCTCAGAAACTACAAGTTCCTGAGTGCTTTTCTCAGTGAGCCCTGCAGTCCTCTGCAGCCCTGTTCCAGGCACCTGCTCCTCACCTCTAGCCCCAGTCAGCAGAGAGACTGGGAGAACTGGGTGCTTTCCCTCGGGGTTTGCCTACAAGCATGCTGCAAAGCATTGATTTTATTGAAAATTTGGTCTAATTACTTTTTGCTATTAATTTACATATTGAAATGAAATTCTTTGCTTTCACAATGAAATTAAATTGCCTACACACTCAATTTGTAGGAAGTTAATTATAAATATACATAATTTATTTCAAGGACATTGTATTGGCAATCTAAATTTTTAGAGAAAAATTTCAGCCACAGTAAAACAAAACATGCCTCACATTGACATAGAAACAATGCCACCCAAGCATGAGGATGACTGTGATCCCACTTGATTAACACTGAGGTGAGAGAAATTCCATGGATCCTCAAGATGTCAGAAAGTTAGGAAGGACTTGGAAGAGCATGCAGGTCCTCTGCTTGTAGTCCAAAATTCTCTCCAGTATTTATCAGAAAATATTTAAATTTGATGTTCCTGTCTAGTCCACACTTCCTCTGACCCAATGCCAGCCCATGGAGCAATGGCTTCACCCTGTTTTCCTGAACCATCAGCCTGGTTTCATCTACTTCAGTTCATGACAGTTTCTTTTATCATTTTCAACTTGTCTACATTTACTTTCAAAATTAAAATATCTACAACCTCTAGTCAAGAAAGCCACATCAAATATTCAGTATAAACTCTTTGCTATCCTTTGAACTGTGTTTGAAGTCAATGTGGCACTTACCTGAGTGTCAGGCTGCTCATCTTCAGTGACAGGAAGTACAGGAAGTAGATGGTGTGCAGCTAAGATGTATCCCATAGCTTCATGTGTTTGTGAGTAAAGCACATACTTAGTACCTAGCACTTGGAGCATTTGGGTGGTATAACTTTGCTGGAAGACATGTGTCACCTGGGGCAGGCAGGCCTTAGGGTGTTTTACAGAGCCTAAGCCCCTCTTGCTGCTTCCTCCCTGCTGCAACCAGGCACTGGCTGTCTGCTCATGCATGCCTTGATGCCTCACCATGATGAACTTCCCCTCAAAACTGTAAGCCAAAATGAGCCCTTTCCTTCCATAAGTTTTCTGATTGGGTGTTTTGTCCCAGCAAGGAGAAGGTAATGGGTGCAGAATAGAACAGAATAACATATGAGAAGGTTCTACAAAGAAGGCAAGAGGACCAAAGGCCTGGGATTTTACACATGGTAACTGGTTTCATAAACACAAGCTGGTGTAGGACAGTTCAATAGTGTCATAGTCAGCCACATGTCACTGGGATTAATCTTCAAACCAGGCACAATTTGGGGGAGGAAAGTATTTATTGAAACTATAGATTGAGGGGAAGTTCTGTAACAGCAAAAGAGGTTGGCCTTCTTTCACAGGTCCAAACAGAGAGAAAAACCTATCACCTACACCACACACACAGGGAACAGGCAGGAGGGCCAAGGAGAGAATTTTTTTGCATTTATATAGGCTTAGGGTGGGGGTCTTACAACCCTTTCCCAGACTTAATGGCTTCCTGAGTCTCTAGAATTTCCTTCCTGCACTGCCCACACAGGAAAGGATGTTTACTTCTAGCTTCTTTGAGCTTCTTTACATCCTGCCCCCTACTGAGAGTCTGCCTTCCTATAAACATCCTCAGAGACCTTCCCAAGATAATTAAAAGATCAAGTTAACAACAAAACCTAACCATCACAAATAGCATTGGTCAACTAAGTATTGCTCGTTTGCTCATGGAATGGGGGAGACTTCAACACTCATGCTGCACAGCAGGCCAGCACACTACACCTGTGTGCCAAGGATCAATGTGGTTCATAAATCCCTATCACTTATCCTCCATCCACCACAGAAAGCTTCCTTCAAGATAGTATGTGTAGTTAAACTTCACAAGATTATTCCAAATCTCAGTTGTATTAATAATTAAAAATGATGAGAATAATGGAAATTTTTGAAATAAAAAAAACCCTGTCCATAGTAATATAATTATGAAGCCGGTTTGCACACAATGTTTGCTCATACAATGTATCTAATTTTGGATAATAACGATTTAAAATAAATAAACAACAACAAATGAATTTGCACAATAAACTAAAACACAATAGATGGTACTGCCACAGACTCTTCTACATGTGAGCTTTGCAAGTAAGTGGTACAGATTAATGGAGACCAGATGGATCATTCAATAAAAGGTGTTGTGAAAATTGTCTGACTTCCAACTAGAGCAAAAAAAAAAAATCCCATTAGATTCCTATCTTGAACCAAACACCACAATAAATTTCAAATAGGTTAAAAGGCTTAAATGCCAAGGAAGAGGTTGGGGAAAAATATTTGAAACATATATATATATATATATATATATATATATATATATATATATATATATATATATCTCACAGGAAAAGGCTTGATATCTACAATAGAGTACACTCCTAAAATAAAAATACAAGCAAGCCAATAGAAAAATGAGCAAAACATATAAATAGGTATTTCATGTGAAGAACCATTTAAACAGCTAACAATCAAAAATTTAATCTTTTAAAATATAGTCATGAATAGAACAAAAATGTCACTATTTGATATGGTAGCATTTGAATTTACTCATTTTACTTTTGAATCTTTTTAAAAGTTATTTTTGCTCAACCAACACTTAAAACTGTAGAATCTGATTCATCTGATTGGTCCATTAAATAATTCTCCAATCTTCTAATCACCTGGGTACCGAAGGAGCTCTTGGCTAGAAGGAAGAAAGGCATAGCCCAGAGATCGGTGACTATGATTTCAGAATGGATTGAAATTACAGATTTGCCAGGAATTTACTTCTTTCAGCTATTGAAAACTGGGTGAACTTCCAGGCTTAAAAGCTCATGAGAAGCCAGAACTCCAAGGTTCCAGGACTTTCTCAACCCTGCTAGTCTCTGTCTCTATGCTCCCCACCTCTGCCCTCATTGCCATCCCCAACCCTCATCCTGTGGATCACTTGGGTCTTATCACCTGTCAGAGTCAGTCACACATCTCTGGGATGACTCTCTAAACTAGGCACAGTTTTGGGAGGAAAGTATGTATTGAAGTTACTGATCCAGGTGAAGTTCCATAATGGCAAAAGAGGCTGGTCCCCTTTCAAGGTCCAAGCAGAGATAGAAAAACCATCAACTGTAACTCCAAAGCAAGCACGCTCAACCTTTCAAACAACATGAACTCCAGGCTTGAGCTCAGACTGTAACGAGCTGAGCTAGAGATTAAAACTTAGATAATACCCATGAAAATTCCAATGTACCTCAAAAATTAGGGAGTACCCGAATTCTTGACTATAAAGTTAAAGAATTAAAATTATAGACCACCAGAGGATAAGGTATAGTGGGAAACTTTATTTAAAGGAAAATGGGGAGTTACAGAGATCTCCAGCCACGAGTGTGGGGAGAACACGTGGGAGAGGTTTCAGCAAAATCTATGCTGTTTGAGTTAAACAAGCAGGAGAAGGAAAGATCATGAGAAGGAAAGGTTCATGTGGGGAAGAAATCCAGCCCCTAATGGCTGTGGTGAAGGCCCTTACCTACATCCTTCTGCTAGACCATGTGAGGGAAGAAGAGGCAGAATTATCTGTTAATGAGTATTTCCTGCCCCAGGTGAGCAGGGAGACAGGTGGTTGGTTCATACCTGACCAGTCAGTTTTAGTGCCTAGGTTTGAGCTTTAGCTAGACACCCCCCACTCAAGGGGAGGGGCTCTATGGAGCTTGCCTGTAACTCTCACAAGACTGCTCTTTGTATATGTACAGCTGGAATTTCAGACCCACCCCAGAAGCACCTTAGGGCTGGACTGTAGGATCTAGCCAAGGTGACTCACCCTCTAGCCAGGCAGCTGAAGAAAAAAAAAGCTAATAAACTCTTGAATCTATTGGGGGACATTATTTTAAACTAACTCATCACCTAAGCTCTCAGCCTCTCTTTCCTGGACCTTCAGTTTCCTCTTATGTTTTTCTTTCCCTCGGACCTGCACACCATGGGGATGTATGATGCCTATACTGTTTTAAATGTGCAAAGTGATAGTTTTCATACTGACATTTTCAAAAACACATATAATAAACTTTGATCACCTTCATTCCAATCTCCTCCTTTATTATTCGTCCTCCCTACAATCTCCTTTCTCTTCCTTAATAATTTTCCTTTATTCTTCCTCTTCCCTTCCTCTCTCTTTCTCCTCTATCTCCTTGTCATCCCCCCTCATTCCTAAGCTATACTCCATTGTGTGTAAATGCCACATTTTCTTTATCCATTCATCTAATGATAGACAATGGACTGATTTAATAACTTGGCTATTGTGAATAGTGCCACAATAAATATGCATGTGCAGGTGTTTTTAATACCTTTGCTGAGAACCAAGTGGCTATAGCTCAGTGTGCTTACTTCTGGACCCTATTCTATTTCATTGATATCTGTTTTGTTGATATCACTGATGTCTGATTCTGTGCCAGCACCATGCTGATTTTAGTACTATGACCCAGAAGCATACTTTCAAATTAATATCATGATACCTCTAGCATCGCACTGTTTTCTCAGTACTACTTTAGCTACTTAAGGCCTTTTTTGTTCCATATGTATTTTAGGATCCTCTCAGTTCTGTGCATAATGTCATTGGAATTTTGATAAGGATTACATTAAATTTATAGAACACTTACAATAAAGGTGGTTATTCTAATAATATTAATTCTGCTTGTCCATGAAGATATCTTTCCATATTCTACTGATCAACTTTTCTTCAGTGTTCTTTAGTTATCATAGAGATAGTATAATTTAATCCCTTAGGTTAAATTTTATTTCGCATTTTCTGGTGTGTTTTGTTTCATTCTGCTTTGTTTTGAAGCTAATGTGAGAGAGATTTATTTTCTGGTATACCTCTCAATGTGATTGCTATTGGTTTATGGAAAACATAATAGATGTTCCATAATTTTGAAAGTTTCTAAATTGCTGAAATTATTGTAAAGTTTTAATAGTCCTGAGGGTCAAGTCTTTAGGCTCCTTTAAGTATACATCTACAGTATGGCTATTTTGATTTTTTCCTTCTCTCTTTATGTACCTTTTATTTCTTTCTATTATCTTATTGCTCCATCTGTGAGTCAAAGCACTGTATTGAATATGACAAATTTGAGTGGACAGACTTGTCTTGTTCCTGATTTTAGAAGAAATAGTTTCAGTTTTTCTACATCCTGTAAATTGTTGGCAATGAGTTTGTTGTATATAGCCTCCACTATGTTCATGTATAATCCTTCTAAACCCAGCTCCTTTACAAAAGATGTGGAATTTTAGCAAACACTTTTTCTGAATCAATTCAGATCATATGTTTCCTTGATTCTATTTATGGTTAAATTATGTTTATTGATCTGCATATGTTCTACAAACTTGGAATAAAGCCAATTTGATTACACTGCATTATACTTTTAATATGCTGTTGAATCAAGTGGGCAAGTATTTTATTGACAATTTTTGTCTTTATGTTCATCAAAGTAATGTGTATAGTTTTATTTTTATATTGTATCTTTATCAGATGTTGAATGATGTTGAAGAAGAATGAACTTGGAAGAGCTCTTTAACTTTCTTTTTTATGGAATAACTTGAGGAGCACTAGAGCTAATTTGTCTTCAAAGATCTTGTAGAAATCATCAGTGAGTCCGTCTAATCCTGGAGTTTTCTTTAATGGGAGAATTTTATTACTAAATAAATCTCATTAGTCATTATTGATCTTTTAGATTTTACTAATTTTCTAATGTTGTTAAAAAAATAAGTTCTCAGGCAGGAAAGATTGCTCAGTGGTGAAGGCACTTGCCTGCAAAACTTTGTGACCTGAGTTCAATTCCCCAGTACCACATAAAGCCAGTTGCACAAAATGGTGCATGCATCTGGAGTTTGTTTGCAGTGGCTAGAGGCCCAGGTACATCCATTCTCTCTTTCTTCCATCTCTCTCTCTCTCTCTCTCTGCCTGTCTTCCTCTGCTTTAAAATAAATAAATAAAAATATTTTTAAATGTAATGACCAGAGTTTGATTCCCCAGTACCCATGTAAAGCAAGATGCACACATCTGCAGTTCATTTTCAGTGGCTAGAGGCCCTGGCACACCAATTCTCTCTGTGTCTCTCTCTGCTTGCAAATAAATGAATAAAAATATTTGAAAAAAATAAATTCTGAAAATATTCACTAATTATTCATGTCTGACAAAAATTTGGTTATTGGGGCTCATATCTATAATCCAAGCACTTTAGAGGCTGTGGTTGGAGGATCAGAGTAAGCTCTAGGCCAGCCTGGGGCCACAGAGTGAGTTCCAGGTAAGCCTGGGATAGAGTGAGACTCTATCTTAGAAAAACAAAATCTGACTGTTAAGTACATATGGTTTATAATGAAACTCAGCTCTGATGTTTCTTTGTTGATTGTTTTGTTTTCCTAGATGAACTATCACCATAGTTTTGGATTTTTGAGACAGTCTCATGTAACCAAGGTTGTCTCATGTGTTGGAAACTTTCCTATTGCTTTGATGAAATACCTGACCAGAAACAAGTGATGGGAGGAAGGGTTTATTTAAGCTTGCAGTTCAGGATTAGAGTCCATCATGGTGAGAAAGGAGTGGCTGGAGGAGCCTGAAGCAGAGCTTCCACGATCAGGAAGCAGGGAGCAATGAACTTTCTCCTTTTTATTCAGTCCAGAACCTCAGCCCAAGGAATGGTGCTACCCAAAATTAATGTCAGTCTTCCCACTTTAAATATCCCAACCAAGATAATCCCTGAGAGGCATGTCCAGATACTCATCTCGCAGGTAATCCTAGGTCCTGACAACTTGGAAATTTAAACCACTGAAGCTTCAACCTTTCTGTATAGCGAGGAAGACCTTGACCTCTTGATTCCCCTGCCTCTATCTACTGCATACTGGGATTATAAGCATGCACCATCATGCTTAACTATATTTAGAGTTATTATTGAATGTATACACTAATTCTTTTTTCTTATGGTGATTTTAAAAACTCTGTCTTCTTTTTATCTCTGTATTCAACTCAGAGGTTTGCTGATTAGAAGAGTTAGTGATCTTTTATTCTTTCCTGATTCTCATTTGTTTATATATTCTTATAGTGATATTCAACCTTTCCAAAGCTCTCACAATTGTATATACCTTTCTCTTCTTTCTGGAGTATTCCTTGGACAAGTTTTTCCCATGTTGGTTTAGTATTCATGAATTATTTTAGTTTGTGTTGATCTCATAAGGTCATTTCTCCTCTGATATTAAAGGATAACTTTGCTGGCTTTAATAACTTTGGTTGGTCAAATAACTTTCTTTTGGGATTTAAAATACAACAGTCTGTGCTATCCTGGCATTTTGGAGTTTGGCTGAGAGATCTGGCATTATTTTGATAGATTTGCATTTGTAAGTAACTTAACACTTCTCTCTAGTAGCTTTCATATCTCTTCCACTGGTCTGTGTTTTTGGCTTTTTAACTATCATGTGACAAGGAAAGGTTATTTTTCTTATGTCTATTAGGGGTTATAATGCCTCCAATATTTGTGTTCCTATATTTTACCCAAGATTTTAATAATTTTCTTCTGTATTTTCACTAAATAGGATTTTTATGCTTTCAGTCTATAAGCTAACATTCACCTCTTTGCCAAAAATTTATAAATTTGTTTTCTCTTAAGTGTCAAGAGGTCTAGGAAGTTGTCATGTTTGCTCATGTTTATCTTTATTGCTCTTTGAATGTGATAATTCCACAACCTATCATAAATCCATAAAATATAATTAGAATATATAACATATAAGTACATATTATATAATATTAGGGATTTATAATTATATAATTATAATATATAATTATATTATATATAATCATATTAGGGATTTATGATAGGTTAGTGATGCTTTCCACTAAATTTTTTTTATTGTCCATAATGAATTACATTATTTAGTGGGCAAACAATGAGTTGTTATCCCCAATTCCCCAATGTCCCCTTCCCCCTTCCCCAATCAGCTGGATATCCTCCTCCATGGGTCCTCTGGATCAGTCCTTGTGACAGGGGATCATGAATAGCCTAGTATTCAGCCAGGTTCTCCTGGCCCTAGTATGTTGTTACTGAGAGGTGCCATGCCTCTGGATAGTCTCCCCCACCATGGCTCTCACAATCTTTCCGCCCCCTCTTCCACTCAGTTCCCTGATTCGTGGTGGATGAGTATTAAGGCTGCTGTAATGTTGTGAGTTAAGGGGACTTTGTGTCAAAAATCGTTGGTTTCTATCTCACTGGCTTATCCCGTGTTGATTGAATGGCTGTGGCTCTGGTTCCCTTGTTCATCCCATCATTCTCTGTGGGGTTCCATTTGGATCATCCACGATATGACTGTGGTGGCTCGTCTCTTGCTAGGATCTCAGCTATAGGCCTACAGTAGGTTGGTAGGGTTAGATGGGCCCTAGCTCTCTCACTGCATACTGAAATATACAAACACAATCTCCATCAGAGAGTGAGATCATTTTAGGTTAATAAATAAATATACACAATTCTGGATTACCTACATTCTATTTTTATGAGCCTCCCCGTCAATTGCTCCCATAGTGAATCTTGTCTTGGGAGCCCAAGAGTACAGGATCCGGTGCCTATCACCCTGAATCCCAAGTACCAGACAAGGGCTCCCTCTCACTAAGTGGAAAATTTGGCCGAAATTAATAGCTGTTGATTGTCACCTCCAGGCCCAGGCTCCTACATTTCACAAATGCTCCTTTCTTAGTTGGCTATTCTCTCCCAGTAGGAGGTGTGGTCAGCCTACTCATGGCCGCAGATTGTGTTTCCTATCAGTGGTCTCTGTTTACTCCAGCTGTTGTTGATCATTTTCCCCTGGCAGCCTGTGCAGTGCCTTCCAGCACTACATTAACTGCCTTCTGGGGGCTGGATATCTTTCCGGACATTGAAGGGTCTCTCGATGCTAGTCGACGGCATTCTGTGGTTTCTTCAGCAACAGGGTTTTACCTCAGGCCTAGGGAGGGCACCCAATAGCTTTGACAGAATTCTGTCTTGTTGTTGGAATCTCATGAGTCACTTTGGTCAACAGCTCAGTGAGGGAAGGAACCAGTGGTTG
>PVHP010024976.1:0-25963 GCA_004024765.1 Zapus hudsonius
GAGAGAGAGAGAGAGAGAGAGAGAGAGAGAGAATGCACCAGGGCCACCACCTTGTGGGTCTGGCTTATGTGGGTCCTGGGGAATTGAACCCAGGGCCTTAGGTACTAGAGGCAAGTGCCTTAACCGCTGAGCCATCTCTCCAGCCCATCATTACTCATGTTATTCACTGTCGTATACTTCAGGCCAGATGGCCTGGGGGCTTCTGGGTGATTCTCCCGTCTCTGCCTTCTCTCCCTAGTAGCCCTGGGATTAGACACTAGCACTAGAGGGTCCCACTTTATGTAGGTTCCAGGGATCCAAACTCAGGTGCTCAGGCTTCTGCTCTAAGTGCTTTACTCACTGAGCCACCTCCAGTTTAGGATTTTGCCCCAGAGTCTGCGTTTTCAAACTTTCCCACTTCATTCTACTATCAGGCATCCTAGTAGCCAGCAAGCTTCAGGTCTGTTAATTCCATTTTCAAAGCACATGTGACCAGCTGATACAGTATCCTTGTGAAAGACATGAACCATTAGTGGTATCATATCATGAAAGGTATAAACCAAACGTCTGAGAAAACCATGATCCACAACCCATCAAAGACTGGAAATGGGCAGAGTGGAAGAAAAGTGACAACAGAAAAACCTTGCATTTTCACAGAAAAGAAGACAAAGGTTTTCAGAGAGTGGGTGGCAGTATGCAAATTTCTACATGAACACTCTGCAATTCTGCTTTTGTTCTTGTGGACATACCTTTCTCACGTCTGAACTCTTTGGTTCTGTTGTCCAGGTTATGATTCTAGAAACAGCAAGTCTCGTCTCACTAGAGTTTACAAAATCTGTTGGGTCCATTTGTCTGGCCAGAGACTCAATGTATTTCAGGATTGCAACTTTGACCTGAGAAACCAAAAATGATCAATGTTAAGTACATTTCATGAATCTGTGAATACAATTCTTAGCTGGTGGTTAGGGATAGGGGAAATAAACACCATTAGGGGGAAAAAACTCCTCTCTGCCCCGGGTTCTATTTCCACATGCAGCTGTCTATGCTGCAAGACAGTCAGAGTTCAGCATGGCAGTCACCTCTGCCAAGCATCTAGGGTCCTCTGAGGAACCACTCCCCATCATCCAGCTCATATTCTGTCCCAGCTTCTACACGGCTTTGACCTCAGGGGCTATTACTTATTAGACCACCCTTGAACCCCAGCCAAACTAGAACACTTGAAGAACATGTGATGATCATGGCCACATACTTCCTCCCTCCTTTGTATGGTAACAAGAATGGTTTGACTTTCTCCTTGTCTTTGAGAACGTTAATGTTACAGAAATATTCCAATATCATACTGATCTCAACATCAGAATGCCTTTATTTTTCTAGTTTAAATATTAACTGTGAGAATGAGTAATAATGCCTAAATGAGGTGAGGTCATGGACTCAAGAAGCTCTCTTACACTGGTAGTAATATAGAATGGTACAGCTGTTTGGGCAGTTTCTAAAGAACCAGCAATTCTGAACCAAAAGAAATGGGAACATGCCCACAAAGCTGAGCAAGAATGCTCGCAGCTAAATTGGAAATATGAAAAAAAGTACATTTACAGCAACTCTGAGTGACAGGGGTTGAACTATCATGACAAACAGTTACTGACCTTGAGGTTTGGAGTTTGAGTTTGATCCACAATAAATCTCATCAAAATATTAAATTGTTGATCGAATGGAAAGGAGTCCCTAGGATTTAAAAATAGGAACTTATTTTTAAAGATTTTTTTAAAAAGAATATAAAACTATACAGCAAAATATATACTGTTGAAGGTTAATGTATATAAAAATCTACTCAAATTTTTATTCTATTTTTAAATATTTATTTATAAGTAGAAAGAGAGAGGGGGAGGAAGAGATGGAGGGAGGCAGAGAGAGAGAGAGAGAGAGAGAGAGAGAGAGAGAGAGAGAGAGAGAGAATGAGAACGAGTACACCAGGTCCTCCAGCCACTGCAAACAAACTCCAGATGCATGCGCCACTTTGGGCACTGGCTTTACATGGGTGCTGGGGAATTGAACTCAGACCATCAGGCTTTGCAAGCAAGCACCTTTAACCACTGAACCACCTCTCCAGCCCATATTTATAGTTTTAGATAGTACTTTCCATTGTATACAAATACCAAATTAATATTTATATGAATATATAGGAAAGGGGAGATCTCCCAAACACACACTACTTTGAGAAGCTACTTTAAAACTAAGTGCGCAGCAAACTCTAGGAAGTAGAGCAGGCATTCCAGTTGCTTTCTGGGGAAGTACCTTTTCCTCCAGCCAACTTTCTGAATACTGCTTCCTTGAAAGCCCCTTTTGATTCCTAGGTTTTTTTCTTTACATCTTCTTTACCTTGTTTACACTAACTAGATGTTCTCTGTGCCTGGTATCTGGGAGTAACCCAGTCATGATGCAAACAGAAGCCAGGGTCCAAAGAGCCCCCCATTTCTTATAGTTATTTATATATTTCTGATCTGGCTAGAAATTGTCAGTTTTTTGTCCCTTACAATGTGACAATGAGTAGTGCTAATTTAAGCTTGCATACTAGATTGCCATGTGGTGAATGCAGAGCAAGAATTTAGCAGCATAGGGGTTAAGTGATAACACTGCTTTCTTTGGCATCCCTTGAGAACCTCTCCTTCCTCTGGCAAAATCAGGAAGGATGTAGGTTTGCATCTACAATATGAAGCAAATTTTATCAGTTATCACAAGAATATAAGAAAAATATAAAATTACATAGTGGTTCATATTAGATCCCAATGTTTCATCAGAATTACTAATAAAAGTAAATATGAAACTGGGGGCATGAGCTAAGTGACAGAACACTTGCCTAGCATGTGAAGCCTTAGGGGTCCATCCCCACCACAAAAAAGACAAACTGAGTCAATAGCATCCTTATCTCTCACATCTATTTGTACCCCAGAAGCTTCAGGGGTGACTTCTGGAAACAAAGCACACCTCAGTATCATGACTTAAGTGGCTGGGTCAACACACCACATACAAAGCATCTCTCCTGCCTCACAGCAGGTAGATGAAGACTTATTGAGTCCCTGCCTGGTGTGCTTAGTCACAAAATGCCTCCTGTTGTCCAGCACAGCCAGGAAGCCTGGGCAGATTAGAACCCCCCAGACCAACTACCTCCAAGTAAGCTCTGGTTGATTCTAAATAAGCTTAACAGCTATGTATCTCAGTTCAGATGGGGAAGGGGAGAGGCAAATACCTAATCTACTGAGAGTAGGATCCCTTTTTGTCAGTGTATGTGCATGTAGAGACCAGAGTAGATGTGTATCTTCCTCTATCATTCTACCTTGCTTATTGAGACAGGGCCTCTCACTGAACCCAGAGCTCACCAATTCATCTAGACAAAATGGCCACAAACCCTGGGAATACTCCTGTCTACAACTCCCAAACACTGGAATTACAGGCTTATACAACCACATCCAGTTTTGATGTGGGTGCTAGGAATCTGAACTCAGGTTCTCATGATGTGAGGCAAGCACTTTACTGACTAAGCCATCTCCTCTGCTCAAGATTAGGACTCTTAAGGAAAGGACATGTAGGATATTAATAGGAGGACACAACAGTGTTTATATCCTCTTCCTCCAGCCAGCCCACTCTGTGGTGCTGGGAATAGAATCAAGAGTCTTCATATCACTGAGCCACATATCCAACTGTATTCCTTAATCATCACAGTTCAAGAGTAAAATCTCGATAATCTCATTTTAACCTTTTATAAAAAGTGCAATAACATGTGGCCTACACCCCACTAAGGCCACAACTGGAGGCACTACCATCCTGTCAGGTCTCTTGCTCCTACCTGCATCGGTGTTTACATTGGCTGCATCAGCCTGGCCTCCCATGGAGCCCTGGCTACATTTTTAGGAGTCCACTGAGCACTGGTGCACAGTAATGCTACCGGAGTCCACTAGACTGTAACATTAGTACAAATGCAGTATAATGCTGAGTTCTTTCAAAATAGAAAACAAATCTGTTTGTATAACGGTATTTTATATCTACAAATTATACAAAGTGGCAGGGCCAGAGATGGAAAATAATCAGAAAACAAAACCCTGCTGACACCAGAGCTCAGAGACTCAAACGCACTAATGGTAGTTGCTTACATAGCAGCACAGGTGTGGAGTGATGGCAGCATAGTGTGTACTACTGCTATTGGGCTCACACTATCCACCAGTACAGGAGTGAAAGACAAGCCTACAGAGCCACTGGGAATCACAGCAACAGACCAAAGACCAGAATTTCATCAGCACCAAATGTAACCCTGGGCAAGCCAAGGCAGCCTCTATGTATCACTGAGAAAACTTGCTTCACCTCTGAGCTCCTTCACTTTGAAAATTCTGACACCCAATCTAGTCTAGTGTGATATAATTTGGTCTTCTAAAATTTACTGCCCTGATGGTAATTTGCAAAGTGACTGGGAGTCCATCTTTGGTCTTTTAAATGTGCACTAATATTAATATAGCTCAGTCAACTGCCTGCCTCACAAGTACAATGACCATCTTTTAAACCCATGTAAAATAAGTCAGGCAAGGTCGTGTACATTTGTAATCCCAGCACTGGGGAGGTGGACAGGGAGATCCTTGGGGCTCTCTGGCCAGTCTAGCCTACTTGGTGAGTTCCAGGTCAGTGTAAGGCCCTGTCTCAAAAAGGGTGAGTGGTACCTGAGGACTGATCCCAGATTGTCTTTTGGTCTCTACATGCTAACCTAACACCTTCTCTTCCATCTTCTATCACATCACAGGCCAGACATCAAGGCAGTGATATCTGAGGTCATTTCATTCTATCCTTTACTTATTGAGGTTCTACAATCACACAGCCAAAGGAGGCAAGTTTGAAAATTTTTCTTAGCCTCAGTGGCTTTTATTTCCTTATATGCTATCAAACTTAGAGCTCAGGAACTATAGTTACTGAAATGACAGATTTCTGTATCATACATTGAAAGATATATAGTATAATTTATAAGCAATTAAAGTGCTAAAGTTACTAAGAACTTGAGAAAGATATGAACATATTCTAAACATTCTCTAAATTTTGGGGCATGTATGCATGTTCAGGTGTTTGTGAGTGCAGGTGCACATGTGCCACCCACGTATGTGAAAGTCAGAGGACAATTTTTGGGTCAGTCTTTGCCTTTCAACCTCATTTGAGGCAGGTTTCTTGCTCTAGATCTCACTGCTGTTGTGATTTCATTCTGTTGCTGTTCCTTGCAAGCTTCTGGGAAATTCTCCTGCCTCTACCTTCCATCTCAAATTCCATGATTACTGAAGCAGGATATGGCTGCCAAGGGTCTAGGGGAAGTCATTCTTGGATATTCAGGCTTGCCTTCAACTCTAAATATTTTACAAAGGGTAGAGAATCAATCTTCAAAGTTCTATATATTTCTTAGACACCTACAAAAATATTGTAAACTCAAGCTATGGGGTATTCCATCTCCTAGGCTACTAGGTCATGAAAACTGAGGGAGAGAGAAGGCAGCTAAGTGGGCACAGACACAAAGAGAAACAGAAGAGAATGCAAGACCACAAAGAAACCACAGACAAGAGTCTCAAACATCCACATGGGCAAAACCTAAAACTCTTACCTGGTCACATCTAGAGCTTTCTGAACTTTTGCTTGTACAGATCCAAGTAAATCTGCTCCCATTTTCTTCAGTAATTGTGTGAGAAGGACAAAGAGCCAGTCTTGCAAGTCATCCTTATGTATTATTATAAAATCCACAAGAGTCTCCAAAAACATACTGAAAACCTACACACAACAAAAGCAAATGCAACAAAAACAAATGTTTCACATCCTTCATGATTTACTCCAGTGGAGAATACATTGAACATGTCTGTGCTGACTCTGCCAAGCCTTGTTAACTGGTCATACTGACAGATGGCAATTGTATTTCAGAAAACATAAAGGAAAAAGGGTGGCACTTACTCTCTGTTGTGAATTCCACCGCAAACCAGGCCATGCAACAAAACAAATTCCATATTAGTCCACAGCCAATTAATACCATTTCCATGCAGTTTCTTTTAAAATTCTGAAAAGGCTACAAACTAATAAAAATATTTTCTCCTCTCTCAATATAAACCTATCAAAGTTAGTAGAGAGAAATTAACATTTCTGAGTTAAATACTGAAGGGTGAGAGAAAGAAAGAGAAAGAGAAAGACTTTCTTAGACTAATTTTATATTATTCTTCCTTGTTATCTAGCATTTAACATACCCTATACTATTATAGAATGCAAAAGAGAAAAAAACCCTAGCCACTATTCTGCAGTTACTGACTTTTCAGTCAGCTAATTTGATGTATGTCAATTCAGACACTATGATTAGTGTATAGCAGGAGGTTCCCATGGCCACATATCCTCTTGCTGCGGTGTAATCACTGCTGCTACCTCAAGTACACAGGGATTACCTCTGAGGCTGTCTCAGGGAAGTAAGTGGGGCTCACTGTGCTCTTCTACCCTGGCACTGCACTTAGTCGCCCTCCCCACACCTCCACAGTTCTAGTGCAGTAAATGTTCATCACCAGGGCTCTCCAGTGATACAGCTCAAGAAAAAAAAAAAAAAAAGAGTGAGCTCTGGTGTGTGGGGGGGATTCCTGGCCGGGCTCACAGGAAGCTAGCAAATATTTACTAAACTGAGACCTCCAACTCACTGGACAAGAGCCTTCTGATGGAAACAAATTTCCTTCTTTATCCTCACATTCTGCTTCTGAATCAGCAATCTAGAGGTAATGGGTAACAGAAATTTCATCAATGTTCAAAACCATCTAATATCTCCTATGGTATATAACTCTTACCAATTGCAGTATACTTATGCTTATCATATTGATTTTAACACCTCCTTAGAGAAAAATCTCCATGACTTTATCTTTGGATATTGATGTGGCCTTTAAACTTGGCCTTTGGGTGTTTTCTTCCTTTAAGACGTGCTTTGCATCCGATGCAGTGAATATTATTGCAGGGGCAAGAGGGAAGGAAGCACTGCATTCAGTCTTGTGCTCTGTGAGCGCCTCCCAAGGCAAAGGCCCTCAAATACTTGTGCATTCCTAGCTGATGGCATGTGTTTAGGTAATGATGAATGATTGAATGGATGGAAAGATGGAAGGTGGTGGGTGGGTGTTTGCTACTTTAAGGACAATTTGTATGAGGAAGCAAGAATAGAGAAAGAAGGAAGATGATAGGAAGTCACTGGACTCTGGCCACCACAGGCTTCATTCTCCTGGCAAGCTTGGAAGAGTCCATCTTTATTGGAAAAACTGGAGCATTCTATTGGCACTGAAGGTTAGTTTCTGCTATCAATTTGCACACATCCATTTGTCCTGCATTTACCCATGAACTTTCCCTTCATCTCTCCATGTTCCTACTCAAAACATCTTACAGCCTTTAAAGGCTTCTTTCTAAACAGTAGTACTTATTTAAAATCTCGGTCCAGGTAACTTTTGTAAAGGGTCCTGTCTCAGCACTGCCCCGTCCCACCCTCTGATCGGGACAGGGATAGGTTTCAGGCAATCCTCAAGCTCAGTGCTCCCTTTGGCCCCCAGAAGGCAGGGAGGGGCACTAGCTAAGTGAACTCTACCCAGCAAGGTCCTGGGAACAGTGAAATTAAATCTGGAGAAATAACTCAATAAGTAAACACTTTCATTTTTCTATTTTATCCTAATTCTATTTCATCCAAATTCTATATGAGACACAAAAATTATTACATATTTTCTTCACTATTGCTAACATTTAAAAAATGTGCTGTATCATATAATCTCATTCTACTACCTAGCCCACTGGCTAAAAGGAGGCATACAAAAATGTTTGTTGATTGAATAAAGACTACATTGGGTTCCCATCATGGTAATCTTAACTAATGCACACTTACTTAATTGCAAATGTATGGCTTAGATAATTTCACAAGAATTCTATTTTTGAAAGATTTCAACATATACTATTGCAGGAATGGGTGTTGAATTTTAAGGTTGAAACTGTACTATGGGGAATTTTCTCTCATTCTTGGTGATATATTACACAGTTCACACAGGCATGCAGACCAGAATATACATAAAGACCTGGTTACAGACTTACCTTGCTATGTGGGTCAGCGAACATTCGAGTGAAAATCTCACATAATCTTTTCAATTCTACTCGA
Organism: Zapus hudsonius; assembly: GCA_004024765.1. Classification (NCBI taxonomy): domain Eukaryota; kingdom Metazoa; phylum Chordata; class Mammalia; order Rodentia; family Dipodidae; genus Zapus; species Zapus hudsonius. The sequence continues at coordinate 8,147 of PVHP010024976.1, forward strand.
CTAAAAGAAATGAAATGGAAATAAACAAGTTTAAAATTTAATAAGTCATCACTGTAATTAGTTACAGCTTTGCTTTCAAAAATCCTTTAGTCAACTACATGAACTTTACCTAATCTATGTAACAAAAACTGTCACACCTATATTGTTTTATTTACTTCACGATGAGATTTAGAATACAGAACCACAGACATGCTCTCACTTTAGGATAAGGAAACCAAGATAAAAAGATTGTCATTGTCTGGCCTGGCATACACATCTAGAAATGAGCAGGCAAGGGACAAATCCCCTTCACTTTGTCCCAGGTCTGCCTCCCACCTGCCAGGGTGAAAGATGGTAGATAAACTAGAAACCCATGTGTGTCGTGCCAGACAGACCTGGGCTCATCATATCAATTCTGCTATAAAGACAGTGGCATCTTGAAGGTTCTTCCTCATCCTTGGAAATTAGGACACACAGTATGCCAACTGGTTGCAAAAAGTCCACAAGAAGACAGGTGAGAGGCTGGGGAGATGGCTTGGCAGGTAAGAGAGCTTGCTGTGCAAGCATGAGAACCTGAGTTCAATCCCTAGTACCTCAGTAAAAAGCTAGCCATGACCATGCATGCCTGTAACCCTAGCAACAAGGGAAGTGGAGACAGGACTGCTGGGGATCCCTGGTTAAGCAGTCTAAAAATATGGTGAGTTCCAGGTATAGCCAGAGTCTCAGGGAAATATGGAGAAGAGCAATAGGAGAATACCCAATGTCTTCTTCTGGCTTCTGCACACGTGTGCATGGGTACATGCATCTAGGCATCCATCCCCACGAAGACAGAGCATACACTAAGCAAAGCCTCAGTACACACTGGTATCCCCTGCCTTTCCTAACAGCACAGCTGAGTCCTCTTTTCAAATCAAGATAGAAGGGTCTCTCTTCCCCATCACCCTAGAGCAACGGGCCTCCTTGTGTGCATGATCCTTCAGCACTACTCACAGTGCCACCTTGCAGTAGCAACCAGTACTGACCCACAGGTTCCTAGAGACCAGTCATGAGCACTTGGTGAACACTGTGAACAGCCAACAAGCCTGAACAGATTCTTGAAGAGCAGCCTTGATTATCAGCCTCATTATGCATTTAACAGAGCACCAGAGTGCCTGCATTTCGAGATGTATGTGACATGACCAGATCATCGTCATGGACAGAAAACATGGAGGGTGAGTATAGCAAGTACAGACTGAAGAGTCACGTGGAGCACAGCCATCATCCTCTAGTGCTCATGATCCACACGGAACCCAGGAAGGTCCTCCATCTAGGACCACAGCTTCTTTTTAAAAACAATCCCCTCCCTCGACAACACTTGTCTAAGGGATATAATAAAGTGTATTCTATGGGTGTAAAATTACCTATTTCTCAATTTCCACTCACACTTCCTTTTCAGTTTTTAACATCTCCTAATTGAGATTCACCTCAAAGTCAATGACATATTAACATTCTGATTTATTGAATGGGCTTCTTTTATCTTTATGTGTATGTATTTATGATGTGTGTGTGGGCATGTCATGGTGCACAGACAGAGGTCAGAGGACATCCTCAGGCACTGCTCCTCACCTTCCGCCTTGTTTTGAGATAGGGTCTTTCTTTGTTTACCACACACCAGGCTAGCTGGCCCACAAACTGCCGGGGATTCTCGTCCTTGCCTCCCATCTTCTGAGATTACAGACATGGACCATAGCATCTGCCTTATGTGGGTTCTAGGGATCTTGACTCTGGTTGTCACACTAGTGAAGTAAGCCCTTTCACCCACTGAGCCATCTCCCCTACCCTAGACTTATTATTTCATTTATTTTTCGTGTTTATTTGATTCATGGTCTCACTCTGTAGCCCACATTAGCCCAGAACTAACCCTAGGCTGGCCCTGAATTCATGACAATCCTCCTGACTCAGTCCCTCCATCCGAGTGCTGGGATTATTGGCAAGTACATCCCCATAAAGACAGAGCATACACTGGCACCAAGCAAAGCCTCAGTATACACCGGTATCTCCTGCCTTTCCTAACAGCATAGCTAAGTCCTCTTTTCCACAACTGGCTAGCATATTTCTTTATAGATATATAAAATAATGTGTGCCAATGACAATGGTGTCTTGGGTTTCATGAGATATGGCATGTTGCAGTCAGCTTTCTAGTTGCTGTGCAGAAAGAACCCAAACAAAAGCGGCTTGTAGAGGAATGGGTTTATTTGGCTTACGGACTCGAGGGGAGACTCCATTCTGGCAGGGAAAACGATGGCGTGAGCAGAGGGCTGGACATCACCTCTGCCACAGCACTGCAAACAGCGGCAGGAAGGTGTGCCAAACACTGGCAAGGGGAAGCTGGCTTATAATCCCAAAAGCCTGCCCCAGACAACACAGCTTCATTGAGGTTGTAAAACCCAAACTGCCATCAGCTGAGGATTGATCTATCAGAACACATTCAATTGTTTGTGGGGGACACCTGTATCAAACCATGACATGGCATAAGTGAATTCCTTTTTAGAATGTGTAGTTCATGCTAATTTTAGAATATTTATGAAACACAGAAACAATGAATAAAACAATTGTGAAGATAACACCATTGCTATCTAGAATGTTCCATTTCCTCACCTGTTCATTCTGTACACTTCTGAACTCCACAGATGTATGTGTGGACTAACCCCTTCTAGACTGAGACTTAGTTCCATTTTATCCTGAACCTTGAAGAGGAATCTACAATGCTAAATTGCAGGTGTTTTCTTTACCTGAATTGCAAACTGCACCAAGACTTCTCAAATCACAGTAACTCATGGGCAAATCTTAAAGGACTCACTGTTTTCAAAACCTAACAAATTACAGGATATTTGCCAGGTCTTTCTATGTGTCTCAAAGGTAAGGACTGTAACTTAGTCATCAACACCTTGGTGCCTGCCCCAGTGACTGGAACTTTGCAAGGACTCTAGAATGACAGGATCCCTTAAAGCCCCTGATAGAGTATTACAGGGGGCTCAAATGCAGCTCCCTATCAAAACCTTTTGTCCTCACCTCAGGGTTCTTTGGCTCTTCAGTAAGTTCTGCAGGCCCAGGAGCCCTTCTTTCCTTTCTGACCAGTTTGAACTAGCACAGTGGTTAAGAACTTCTGCCACATCTTCAGTCTGCCGTAGATAATGGGGAATACCACCGTTCCTGGAACCGTAAGAGCGCTCCGAGCAAACACTGGAGGCATCGCTGTTGGCATCATCATCAGAATACATCCCATACGGCTCATATCTCCTCCTCACAGGCTTCTTCTGAAAGGTCCAATGAAGAAGGGTAAAGGAGAAGAAGCGGAAAGGTGAAACAGTCACGAGTCATACTCAGTAACCACATGGTGAACTAAATGTAAAACGACACACAGATGCACACACATACATTTTGTGTTTATAGAGAGGGAAAATAGAAATCGAAGTCTCCAGGTGGGCAACATGAGTGATGTGATGGGCATCACAGCCCTTGGCATGGGCAACTCTGACTATGTTAGATCGCCTTGGGTTCCAATTCTGACATCACTGTTGACTGGCTGTATGGTTTCAGAAAGCTTCCCAATCTTTCTGTGTCAGTGTCCCTCTCTCCAAGAAGGTGACGGTTACACCTACTACCTCAGAAAACTCTTGAATTCTATGTGGAAGAACCCAGCACTGCTATACTGCAAGTAGGGCACAGCCAGCCCCTCCATACTCCAGAGTGATCTACCTTGAGCAAGGTCCACAGGTACACTTGCTTGAACATCATGTTTCCTGAAGAAAGTCTGAAGTTGAAATGTCAGTGGCAGAATATTCTACATAAAATGATTCTTAAACAATCCTAGCACTTCATGGACATCATTTCACTTGACAACCCTAACAGACTTCTTTTATGTGAGGCCACAACAGTCCCTCCATTCTTTTTTCTTATCCTGATTACAAACTGATTACTAAATCTACTCATGGTACAGTAGTAACTGTGTAGGATTGGTACCACATACATTTCTCTAAAAGCGAAACAATGGCCTACACTAAGCAAGTGAGATTTTCAGATAATGTTAATTATTTTGAATCCCAACTTGCTCAGGACTGTTCTTCCTGTTGTCCCAGTGCAATTATTATCAGCACCCTTCACTCTTGAAAATGTTTATTTGGATGATAAACCATACAATCATCCCACTCACATACAGAGTCCTATAACAAGAAAAATATTGATAAACCCATTTGTGACATCATGACGACATAATCATAGGTACAAATTGAGTTAACAGAATGAAGCACAAACAGAAGTGGAGCTGGACATGTAAAAAGATTACTATACAGCATAGGCAAAAGGCGACTGATTCCCACTAGGAAAGACAGTGGGTTCAGCAGAATCATAATGGAGACCAGAATTTCTATACTTCACTACACTGTGTGCTGCTTTCACTAGGTTCTAATAGAAATATACTCGTGACAGAACAAAATAAAGTTGTAAACAAAAGTTAAAGCACTGGTACCTTGCTCCTGGAGTCTCCTAACAGCTGTAGGCAGGAAAATATTGAAGGATGGGGAAAAAGCATAGAGAATTATGTCAGAAGCATATGTGGGGATTGGTCTGGCAACAAAAGTGTACAGCAAAACATCTCTTAGCAAACCAAAGCACAGGTCAGCAGGCGTTTCATTCGGAGCGGGTAATAACAGATGGCTTTCAAAATGGCATTTCCTAGCTCTCCTCCACCCCTCAGGGCCCACTGGGTCTTGAGACCACTCACTGCTGAGCCCGTCCCACAGCCATGAAGCACAGTTCTAAGCCACTGCTCTACTCTCTACTCCCAAGAGGTCTTCTGGCTGCTCGGAGGCTTCCATTCTGTAGCAAGGCCTCCACAGCACTCCTGCACTGTCCTCCTCAAAGCAGGTCACTGGGAGGGCACTTAGTAAGGCACAACAGTGACAGGGCAGCACAGCAGGAGCTGGGGCTCCAGGAAAAGCTCCAGCTGAGTGAAGCCAACATTCCAACTCTCCAGTCCAACTCTGCCTCCAAGAACTTCGCACACAGTCTCTTAGGCGTGCTTTCAACAACCAAGATAGTGCTTTGCCTTAACTGGAAGCTCCCTTTAGCCGAGGGTTTCAGCTTGTTTTCCAACCCTCTGACCTCACTTCAATACATAAAGTCATATTCGGAAGGAGGAAGAGCTTCACAGAACACTGCTCCGGCTCTGACTCTTAAGCTAAAACCATGGCCAGAGCAACTCCACCCTGCACTGCAGTACCTGCCAGAACAAGGCCCTACTTCTAAAGCTGATGAATGGAGCTGGAAGGGCATCGGCACACCTCCCGGGAAAGCATTCTGAGAGTAGCAAGCTGCTTGCTCAGACAGTTGTCAAAGGCCCCATCTGACTGAGCAAGAATCAAAGCGGCAGAGACACATGAACACAAGAGTCCCAGTAGCCACGGGCTAGAAAATGTCCATCAGGTGGCACACGGCTGGATTCGAAAGCTCAGAGGCTGGAAAACAAGATGTTGTATCTGCATTCATTTCCTCCAAGAACCCTAGACCAGCCAAAGCCAGGCCAGAGATGAAACTGTGCTAAAGAGCATCTGCTTGGAATGCTGAGTACATGAAGGGTATACAAGAGGCTAGTACCAGCAGCTGGCATTTGCCACAAACCGTTTAACAGGTATCTTTGCTACAGAGCTGTGACAGCTTTGTTTTTCAGGTATTACTTTGTAATGGCACAAAAACACCTTCTATAGTGTCTATGGCTTCATAGAACAAACCTAAAAATGTGGAGAAATTTTGAAAATACAGATCTGCCCCATTTTTTTTTAGGAACAAAATTTAAAATGAGAGAGTTCATGAAATAAATGCAGGATTTTAAACCTCAAATACCATGCACTGTTCATTCACACATATAGGCCAAGCCATCGAAGTCTGTAAGGCAACAAAAGAAAAGGATGGAAAACAGGAAATGCTAAAGAAAAAAAAAAGGTAAAAATTAAAACAAAAGAAATAGTCCAATGACATGTGAGAAACCCCAATGTCATCAAAACTTCCTTGATTCCCAGGTGCACAGATCTAAATTCTTGACGCTGATTTTCTGGAAGGCGGATTTTCACTTGTGTTTGTACAGAGTTGTTTGAGAAGAAAAATAAAATTTGTCTAGTATTTATTCCACTTTTAGAGTGTCAAACCTGCTCTGGGACAATTTCCTGTGAGGTCAGAGAAACACACAGAGAACTGAAGGGACTCCATCCACACTGTGCCTCTCTCTTACCAGAGCATCAGCCACGGCGGCCTCCAGGTCAGTGCTCGTGCTCAGGACTCGCATGGTGTTCACAGAACCAGGGATTCTTCCTGACTGGCCCAGCCCAAACCGGTCTATTTAGAAAACAAAGCAAAACATGTGTCACTTTAATTCCCTTTTTGTGATTCTGTGCAAGGCTTCCTGTCTCTTCCCACTACAGTGAAACAGAGGCGCTGAAAACTCCTAGACAATACTAACTGCACTGACCTAGCTTGCCGACGGAGCAGTGAGTACTACTGAGCCACAAATATTATCCCTGGTTTTTTTTTAAGTGGAAACTACTTTAGAAGTTTTATTATTAAAAGATTTGAGACATTCTAGAAGGCGGCTGAACTGAAGCTTTTTGTCTACATAGCTTTCCTTCTAGAGATAAGTAGCCTTGATGTTTGTTAAAGGATAAATGTTCTAAAGATCATCTAAAGCAATGTGAAGTAAAAAGTTAAAATTTTGAAACAAATTATTAAGCTGATCTTTGTGCAAATTCCCCTTGTGTCTATTATTTCAGTTATTTAAATATCAACATAGAAACTTTTTTTCTTGGGTTTTTTCTTTTTTGGAGACAGGGTCTCACTATGTAAGCCCTGGCTGGCTTGAAACTCGCTATGTAGTCCAGGCTGGCCTGAAACTTGCAGAGATTTTCCTGCTCTGCCTCCCGAGTACTGGGATTATAGGCATGAGCTACCATGCTCATGAAAATTCTTTAATAATCACCACACACAAGAAAAAATCTAGTGTCTTTTCTGCAGGACATTAGTCACTCAGATATCATCAGCAGAGATTTTTCCTTAACTCCCTAAAGGATTTTTGTGTCATTTTTTACTATAGGTAAGCAAACTGGAAAGAATTCAGAGGCTCAGAAACAAATTTCAGCTGTGTAAATAACTACTCTACCATTGTGAGTGACCATGGTGAGACTCACACCTTGAAGTACCAGCACTTCAGCTAGCCACCTTCTCCTCTCTTCTATGAGAAAGCCAGCCTCTATCTACTTTAGTGTGTCACATCACCTACTGCAAAAAGATTATTCATTAGAACTCTAAAAGGCAAAAACCTTTGGATGAAAAATAAATGTTAAGATAAAAGTTGTCTTTCCTGAGTTAATAAGATGCTATTTGGACAAGGAAAATTTCTGCCTTGGCTATACTCTATTATGCAATATTTTAGAATAAGATGGATCCTAAAATTTATTTTATATGAATTGATCTTTCTCATAAAATGATATAGTTATACTTTTGGACAAGTGACACATCACTTTCAAAAGTGGTAAACATTAGAATGAAGTGCTCTTTAGCTTTTTTAAAAACGTCAATTTCAAAACATTATGCTTTCCACCATCACAGAAAGGGAAAATAATTTAAACACTGCTAGTTGAGTTATACAGTCATGAATTTTTATAAAGAAACAAAAATTGTATGTTATACTATCCCCTTTTTTAATGCATTTGCTGGTCACTTCAAATACCATCCTAATTTATTATGTTTCAATACTGATTTAATGTGCCGTATAAATGATCATGGCCATAAAACTGTCACACTTATGTATCTAGCCAAATGTATATTTAGTAATTAAAATATGAAGCAAGCGTGTAAATTTGAGGTTTCTTTTTCACATAGTTTGTAAGCGATTTTGGTTCATATCTTTTTCTTTTCCATTAAAAAAGGGTAGATAGTAAGGGATTTATGAGTAACAGAATGGAGGTCATTCAGTTATAAGCCATTTAAATTTACCCAGCATAAATGGAAATAAAAGTCTTAAAAATAAAACAAAAACAAAAAACAAGTAGATCTCATGCCAGCCATTATTATTTCAGGGACAATATTGTTTTTTAAGGCACAAAATTAAACTTATATGAACAAAGCAATTCCTCTGTGCTTCCCAGATGTACACAGCTTTGCCACATGGTGGCTGTCAATTGATTATCTGGCAGGTAACATAGACAAGGTGAATCTCAGGTTGTAAGGGGAAATGTTCATCTGGATGTAGGTTTTCACCAGACTAAACTCTGATGTACATTCTGATTGCTCTGATGCTGTCATGAAGCTCAGTTTTCCGAGAGATGGATACACAATGACTATGCCCTCAGTCCGGGCTCCTGATCATTAGGGGAACACTTTAATCAGAGCACACACAGTGCAAACGCATGGCTGGCTTCATCTAGAAGAATGAAAGGGAAAATAACTGACTTGATGAGTTGGCTAGTCAATATCGTCACCACCATTTGTCAATCAGTAGAGCATGTCTGACTCAACTAAGAGCTAGTCATTATGGACAGTTAGTGTAGGAAAATAAAGCTAGTTAAATATGGTAAAGTACACTCACTTTTTACCTGTGGCTGGCCAGTGGATTTTGGGATGTTAAATACAGCTGAGATAGAAGGTTTGGGGTCCACAGACAACAAAGACTAAATTTTGGCCTGAGTTGGTTACCTAAATCCTGATCTTGCTTTTCTATGAACTTTTAGGACAATATGTTTATTTTCAAACATATGAAATTGTGCATGCTATAATCTGAGGTGTAAATAATAACTAGAACCTGAAAACAACTGGAACCTGACACTAATAACTAGCATATCTGAAAGTACACTGGAGTAGACACTGGCGGAGATCCAGGAAGCCTGGAAACACCTACTTTTTGGTTATTTCCTGGGAAGGGGTTGTAGGAAGGGAGGAAGTACTTCCCTGATTTTTCATATGGACACAGGAGAAATGATGTCAAACAGGCAGTAAAGCATCTATGGCCTACTAACAGAACTATAAACATTCAACAACTTAAAAAAAAAAACAAAAACCAAACAAAACCCAAAGCACAACAAAGGAAACAAACATGAAGTGCACACATGCCAAGCGCTGGCTGACACATGAGGACAGAAGCTGACATGGGTGTGGAGGAGAACGATGAGAAGCCGAGTCATGCAGTTAGCACTTGTTCACCTGACTGCCCAACAGATTCAGCAGTGGAGAGAGCGCTAGTGGACCTGGAATGACGTCGAGAGGCTGCAGGTAAAAGGAACGGCAACACCCACAGGGTTAACACACAGGTACCAAAGGAAGTGCAGGGCCGCGTTTCTCATGAAAGAAATGGTGCTGGATATGAATGGACAGCAGTGCCGACCTCCACGATCCATGGTGGCCGCTGGCCTTACACAGCTCTGAGACACACAGGCATGACAGAGGCACTCTGAAAGTGCTTCGTACTGAGGGTGCGCTGACGGACTCGGACTCCAGGTTTACACCCGCACCATGACGCCACTATCAGCCATGATGGGAAGATGCCAAATGAAGGGCGTCAGGAGTCAAAGCACCATCTACACCCAGAGTGAGAGCGGGAGGATGGATTATTCACTCAGCTCACGAGATGTGTCATCGATATGTGATGCATATGCCACCATGCACCAGAAACAAAAGCAGAGATTCATAATGTGATCTCAACAGACTTGGAATGAAATCACAGGGAGGGTAGAATTCCATTTTCCCCAGTCACGGTGTTTGTTATTCTGTTGTGCAGACACCCTAGTTTTGTACTTTCTGACTTCTAGAAGTGCTGTGGTAAGGATTTCTGGGGCCTTCCTTGGAGAGTGCTACAGGACATGAGTACCGTCTCAGAGACACAGCTGTGAGGCCTGATTGCTAAGTATCTCTGTGTCTCAGTATCTTCATCTGTAAGAAGGTACTGGAACCAGTAGGTACCTACCTCTTGGCTGTTAGGGAGGATAGGTACTTAAACCCCTGCCAGGTGCAGCGTCAGCAGTGACTGACAGTATTAGTGCTTGATGGTAACAGTAAAGGTCAGCTTACATTTAGATGTTAGGACATTATTTTAGGAGCAAATATCTGTAATATGTGTATTAATTCAACAACCTGTGGAAATAAATGTTAACTCTGTCCTCATTAGGAAAAAAGAGAATAACTTGTAGAAATAATTTTGAAATAAAGAACCCATTCAAAGTATCAACCCTTGTCATAGTTACATACAATGTTTACCTTTTCATTCTCAGGAAAAGAAAAATGATCTTTTTGGTTACTTCCATTAATTACTCTGCAAAGGCCACGGTGCTCCCTCTCACCAACTCTACTGTTCTGTACACATTAACAGTCACACATTTAGTCAGACCATCAGAACCTCAAACTTTTTTTTTTGGGGGGGGGAGGTGAGGTAGGTTCTCAATGTAGCCAAGGATGACCTGGAATTCACTATGTAGTCTCAGAGTGGCCTGGAACTCACAGTGATACTCCTACCTCTGCATCCCAAGTCCTGGGACTAAAGGCATGTGCCACCACACTCGGCTTTCATATTTTGTTTTTTAAACTCATGTCAGTTTATGAAATGTACACATCTGTATATGTGTGATATTAATAGCAAAGATTACCGGATTGATAAATATACATTGTTAGCAGCATGGGAAAGGAAAAAAAGTATTTCTCTTGTCTTGGGATTCAGAAAATAAGGAAACTGACAGTCTCTAAAATAAGATTTACCATTTTCTTAAATAAGGAAGTTGGTTAAATATTTTAAGACTGAAGCAAACTGCACAGTTACTGTCCTAGCATATCAACACAGTATCCTGAGGGTTTAAATGAAAGAGTTTTAAAGAAATACCTGATCTGTCTGCAGGTTCTTAATAAGGCTTCAACAACAACAGTGATCTGCTGTGGAAAAGCCTCTCTGCCAAACTCACAAAAGAACACCCAGCAATAGAATCCAAGATGGACTCAATTATATCAAAGCCTGATTTAGGTAGAGTTCTAAAGTCTGTAATTTCACTTAAGTCATTACGAGGCTTTAGAACAATCATGCAAACCTAAAAACAGCAAATATGGTTGGCCTCTATCTGCAGTTCCACATTTGCCGAATAAACCAACTACAGATGAGAAAAAACTATTTTTGTCCAGGGAGCCAAACACGGCAATAGGAGTGAATATGATCAAAATACATTATATAAATGCATGAAAATGCCATAATGAAACCAAATATAATGTATAATTAATATATGCTAGTCAAAAATCTGAAAAAAAAATTTTTTTTTGGTTTTTCGAGGTAGGGTCTCGCTCTAGTCCAGGCTGACCTGGAATTCACTATGTAGTCTCAGGGTGGCCTTGAACTCACGGCAATCCTCCTACCTCTGCCTCCTGAGTGCTGGGATTAAAGGCGTGCGCCACTACGCCCGGCTAAAAATCTGAAAATTTTGCATCTGTACCAAACAAGCACAGACCTTGCTTCTTGTCTATTCTCTAAATAACATAGTACAACTACATATAGCATTTACATTGTGTTAAGTATTATAAATAACCCAGGTCATTCAAAGAATGTGGGAGGATGTGCACAGGTGCTATACAAATACTGAACATCCACAGGGAGTCTTAACCCAGTCCTCTTACAAAGGGATGATTGCATTCACTGAAGCCTAACTGCTTTCTCCCATCCAAGTACTAACCAGGCCCAACCCTGCTTTAGCTTCTGAGATCAGATGAGATCAGAAGTTTTCAGGGTGGTATGTCCATAGAGAGAAACCTAATTACTTTCTAATTTTCTAATGAACGTTGGCTGTGTAAGGCTGGCCCTATCCAAACAGCCACTAATGGGACTGGAGAGATGGCCTGGGTTCAACTTTGCAGTACCCATGGAAAGCTAGATGCACAAAGTGACACATATGTCTGGAGTCTGTTTGTGGCAGTACTAGGCCTGGCAAACCTATGCCTGTTCTCATTCTTCCTCTTTCTCTTTCTTGCTCTCTTTCTGCTTGCAAATAAATAAAAATATTTAGGAAAAAAACAAAGAATTGCTAACATATAATCTAATTTTCAAAAGCGATGGAAAGTTATTAAAATGAATGAGAAATGGGGCTGGAGATGGCTCAGCGGTTAAGGCACTTGCCTCCTACTAAGGCCCTGGGTTCAATTCCCCAGGTCCCACATACGTCAGACCCACAAGATGGCAGCCCGGTTCTCTCTCTCTCTCTCTTGAAAATGAATAAATAAAATATTTTTTAAAAAAATGAATGAGAAAAAGGGAGCTTCTAAGAATATGTAGTAAGTTCCCCTGAGGACAAACATCTTCTGAGAGCCATCTCAGAATCCCTAGGTCTTAACCCCAAGCCTGGAAACCAATGCCCCAGGAGCAGGGTGCTTTCTATGTACCCAACCACGTAGAGGCCACACAGAAAGCAATGGATAGTCTTTTGAGGAACAGATCAAAGGTGCTGAATTATCAGAACTACTTCCTAATGAGGCCAGCTTGTGGTCAGACCTAGATTCCAAGCCTGGCTCCACTTGAGGTTTGAAAGTCAACTGTCCTCCTCAGGCTCATACATGTGAATACTTGGTTCCCAGATGGTGGCACTACTTGGGAAGGTTGTGAAATCATGAGAATGTTAAGTGGGAAGAAATAGGTCACCAGTGGGGGAGTCTAGAGGTTTATAGCCTGGCCCCATTTCCTGTCCCTTCTGCTTCCTGGCTGTAGTTACAATGTGACCACAGCCTTCCCTACCATCCCTTCCCTGCCATGATGGAATGTAAGCCAGGACACTTCCTGCCATCAGGTATCTGGTCATGGCAATGAGTAAAGTGACTAGTAAAGATGTACTGTGTGACTGTAAGAACAGGACTTAACCTCCCTAAGATCCTGATGGTGATGACACCTGCTTCCGTGAGCAGGGACATGGCACTGTGCCTGTGGATGCTCCCAAGGGTACACTGTTGCTGCTTCTGTTGGACACATGTTTTAGGGTGAGAATTAATCCAAAAGGAGAAGGGCAAAGTATAAAAATTCAAGCCAACCACTGCTGCCCTGGCCACAGTGAACTGAAGCCAGGGTTCATGAGGACTCTCATCTTCTGCCGTAGCAGCAGCAATTACACATTTCAACACTTGGGGCTGTCACCAAGACAGCTAAGCAAACATGTTCATCCTAAGAGCAAGAGCTAGACTGGATCATGCAGTTACTTAGGGTCCAATTGGGATGTCAAGATTCCATCACACCTTGCCTGGCGCACAGACTGCACACCAGACTACCTAGGCATCTGCAAAAGTGAAATACCAGCCACAAGCAAGAACTAAAAACACTGAACTGCTTCAAGAAACAAAATAACCAGCAAAGAGATTGAACTGTTTACTCATATATAATAGGTTATTTGGAAGGTAAGTAAGGATGCACAGATATATAATATAGCCTAAACTTAAAAGGAAAAAATCACCAGTAAAAATCACCGCTGCCCCCCTTGGTTTACTGACAATTCTCCTCTGGAGCTTTGGGTTGTTGTGGTACATAGCTGGCATGCACTGGGGAAGCTGCCTGGCTCAGGGCTCATGCTGGCCGAGACAATAGCTCACAATCTCAGGGAAGGAACCACTAAGGCATAGGGATTGACCAACAAGGTTTGGGCATGTGGTGCCTGCTCTTTTCAGAAACTACACAGAGCTTTTGATTACTCACTGGGGATGGGAAGAGATATCAGAAGAGGTGTGAGACATTGGGAGATAGTCAGAGGCAGCTATGAAGACCTTCTACTAGGAGATGTCTGTCACCCTTGTGAGTGACATCTACAGATACAGATCTGCACTGACTGTTGCAGTCATGCTGTCACTGCAGGTCTAGATCAAATTATTATAAGATGACCAAGAGAAAATGTCCATTTGGACAGTAGTAAAAGATAACTGATGAAGATACAAAATATCCCTTTTCATAAAGTACATACTGAGAGACGTCTTTGGGGGTTTCATAATTTGTACTAGATAAAAAGGTACTGTGCCCATTTCAGAGAAAGGCAGGGCTATTCAAGGTAAAACAAACTCATTTATTTTCTAAGTGTTATGACTATTCTTTTGTTCCTCCTTTGAATTAAATTACATGCTGGGCCTGGGGGTGTGGCTCAGTGGTAGGCTGCTTAAGGCCTTGGGTTCCATCCTTGGCACAAAAAAATAAAGCAGGGCTGGAGAAATGGCTTAGCAGTTAAGGTGCTAGCCTTCAAAACCAAATGACCCAGGTTCAATTCCCCAATACCCACATGAAGCCGAAGCCAGATGCATAAAGTGGCGCATGCATCTGGAGTTCATTCACAGTGGCTAGAGACCCTGGCACGTCCATTCTCTGTCTGTCTCTCTGCTCCCTGTTTCTCTCCTTGCAAATAAAATTAAAATGAAATAAAATACTAAAGTTTTTTTAAAAAGAAAAGAAAATCATATACAAACAGGTCTCTAGTGAAGTCAAAGGATAAGCTAGAAATTTAATGGATAAGGATAAACTATAAATTAATTTCATTTGCAAGCAGTTTTTAACTTTGGCTGAATTGCCCTATTCTAGAAATTGCTACATTGCCTGGTGACAAGTGGTCACAAGTAGGCAGAAATGGTGCTTTTTTTCCCCCTCAAGTCTATGAGTGGGAGTTGCTGAAATCCAAGCATGCAGAGGGGACAACAAGGGTGGCTAAGAAAGAGGAAAGAGAGAAGAAGGAACCGTGGGACAGCAGAGGAGGAAAGCAGTCATTCACCCAGCAGTGGCTCGGACAAGCGTTGGGAGCTCTTGGGCAGCGCCTACATGTACTCACCAAGTGGAGTGAAGCCCCGAGCAGGGCTTGTATCACGGCTGCTCTCACGACTGGTATCGCGGCTGCACCCCTGACTCATGCTGGGTCGAGGGATACGGCTGCTCCGTGCTAGAGTGCAGCATGAGGGGTTTCAGAGAAGGTGAACAATTTTAATGAAGACAGAAAAACTCACAAACGTCAGTCACATTTGGTTAATGTAATTATGATATTGTCTTCGCTGGGAAGTTCTGTTGACTGAGCTGAAGTCTCTCTGTGTGTGGCAGCAGGAGGGGACAGAGCTGGGCAAGCCTGACTATACCAGCCCTGAGGTGAAAACACACTTAAATGAGGGAAGAGAAAACTTGCCAAAGGACAAACTCACGTCAAAATAATAAGACCAAAAGTTTTTTTTTTTGTTTGTTTTTTTTTAGGAAGGACCAGTGTTTATAGCTTTAGCAAAGTTTGGAAAGGAACACAAGAGACTACACCTGTTTCACATACACCTGGGGCCCGAGCCACAAATTTAAGGAAGGAAGATGGCCTCCTCCACAGAGCTGCTGAAGCTCCTGGCAAATGGAGAGCCTGTCTGCTCATGGCAGAGAGACTTCACTCACAAACTCAGTAATCCAAACCAAAAGATGCAAGATTCTGCTATCTTATTTTCTGGTCTCAACCCTTACTTTCTGCCTTTTCTAGAGGAATCCAAGCCAATTTGCATTGGGTTTCGTGCAAGCGCCTTACTAGGCCAGTCTTACACAGTGAAATCTACAGCAGGTGATTGGACACGATGTTCCACTGACCTGAGAACTGCTAATTACTCATCTCCTGGTTCAGCCTATTATTCTCGTGCCATGAAACAAAGAGATAAGATCGATCATCATGTGAATGATTAGTTGTCTGTGAGGCTCCTCCTCCTGGCTTCTCAATTTGAAAAAACAGAATCAAATGACTGGCAAAACATTCTGAAGTAGCATTTCTTACTGGATGTGTGCAGGTGGAGCACCCACACAGCAGCTAGTGGGCACCTTGTACATTCTCATCTCATCCTGAGAAATCTAGTGCTTTGCGATGTCTCAGAGACTTTAGAAACAGTAAGCTTGATTTCCTGATATAAAGACAAACACATCTTCAATACTGCCACGAGCATAGCCTCTTATTTCAGAGTAAAAATTTACTATATAGCCAAAACAGAACAAGAACATCTCACCAACCAGAATCATGAAGCTCATGGATAAAGAATGTGGAAATGAATAAAGAGGTCAACTTCTGGCTGTGCTCAAAGGGGGGCAGAACTAGACTTTGAGAGATTGGCTGGAACCAATCTCCTAGAGTGTATAAGAATATAAGCAAGGTCCCAATGTTCAGTACTTTCCAGAAAGAGGAACGCAGTCTGAACAATCCCCCCACAGGACCTCACTAGAAATCCCCAACTCCTCCCTTTATTTTGTCAGAGTGACAGAAGCACTGAATTTTCACTCCCAGTTGTAGTGACTAATCACTAATTCTTAAGTGTTATTCTCAACAAGCCCTATAAGAGAACCAGGGCAACACTGTCCAAGTCCACCTTCAAAAACCATGGAAAGCGCCTACCAAGCCATGGATGCAGAAAAGCTTCCTGGGCTACACAGACCAGGGCAGCTCACCTTCACGTGAGAAGAAATCACATAAATTAAATATTGCTCAGCAGTGATATACAGAAACCCCTATGAATGCCTTACTGAATAGCATATATGAAAATCTTAGTTTATTCCAGTCTACTCCAAAGCATATTAAAAAATAAAAACAGAAACAGTTCTGACAGTTCTTCACTTAAGTAAGAACGAGCTTAGTTGTTTCTGTCTAAATTTTCATGCAGGCTCCAATCCCTTCACTAAGTGTCACAACTATGCTTCAGCAATGGCAAAGAAATGATCGAAAACAATACACATGTAATGTTCTTAACAAGCTTTACCCTCCCTGCATTTCATTCCCAAAACTCATCCTCTCACTTGTTCTGACTAGCTCCTCACCACATGGCCAGCAGTAGTGCATATGGGAAGATTCTACCATTTTGTCAAAATCTGCCATTGTTGCCCCCAACCTCACTAAAGTACAACTGGTGGTGACATCAATGGTTCAAATACTGGAAAACTTAAAAAACCAAATATCCACTCACTTACCACACTACTTCCGAACACTGAGCTACAGGGGGTTTAAAGTAAGCATATAAATTTGTAATATACAGGCCAATATATTTTGTACATATACAAATAGAAATCAAAGCGTGTTTTTATTAAAGGCCCAAACAAAGCATTCTTGGTGAAAATATGAACGGGGGAAGATACAAAAGGAGCAGACAATGAAACATAGTTGAACTTTCTAAAAGCAGTATTTCTACGAAGCTGTGTTATGCTTGCACAAAATGTTAGGAAGTCTTGATCGATTGATTTATTTCTGGTAGACTCTACCTGCCATCACTGTGTGTGAAGGGTCACCCTCACTTTTGCCTTTTAAGGAAGGACCCATGACAAACGCAAAAGTACGAGAGTCCTTGAAAATTACTAGAGGCTAAAGACATGAAACACATCTCTAGACATTTTTTCAGGAAGCAGTCATCTAATTTCATAATTTAAAGGATTTAATTCATTTCAATAGTCCAAAAATATTTAATTCATTTCAACATGCCAAAAATATTTTATCAGAAAGACTTTAAAAAAAAAAAAAAGGAGCAGCAGGGGCATTGTTCCTTGTTGCTTTGTCCCAGTAAGAATTGCATACCATTTTACTTAAAAGAAAAATCTTAAATGGCAAACAAGAACCTTGGCATTATTTTTACAACAAATGAGAGATAAAAATTTCATTAAGTAATATCATTTTAGGGGCTGGAGAGATGGCTTAGCAGTTAAGACATTTGCCTACAAAACTGAAGGACATGAGTTCGATTCCCCAGGAGCCAGGTAAAGCCAGATGCACAAAGTAGCACATACATCTGGAGTTCCTTTGTAGTAGCTGGAGGCCCTGGCATGCCCATTCTCTCTGTTGGCTC
>PVHP010024977.1:0-14197 GCA_004024765.1 Zapus hudsonius
GAGTATTAAGGCTGCTTTAAGGTTGTGAGCTTAGAGGTCTTTGTGTTGAAATCATTGGTTTCTGTCTCACTGGCTTATCCTGTGTTGATTTAATGGCTGTGGCTGTGGGCCCCTTGTTCATCCCGTCATTCTCTGTGGGGTTCCATTTGGATCCTCCACGATATGACTGTGGTGGATCCCCTCTTGCCAGAATCTCAGCTGTCAGCCTATGGTCATTGGCAGGGTTAGATGGGCCCCAGCTCTCTTGCTGCATCCTGAAAAATACAAACACAATCTCCATCGGAGAGTGAGATCAGTGTAAAGTTAACAAATATACACAATTCTGGATTACCTAGATTCTATTTTTAGTAGCCTCCCCGTCAATCGCTCCCATAATGCAACTTGTCTTGGGAGCCCAAGAGTATGGGAAATTCTGAGAGAGGAGAAATTTGAGGAATATCCAACATCTGGTAATTACTCACCTGTGTGTTAGTTAATTATTGTGGTAATGAGATAGAGCAAGGCCAATATTCTACCTGCTGTGCTCTTATTAGTGAGAAATAGTAGCTACCTGTCATGTTTCTATTTCTGCATAATATGTAATCTAGACGAGGAAGAATACATGCTGGATTTTTCAAATAGTAGGCTAGAGAATGAATTGTGGTACATTAGTAATGACAATAGTCATTTAGAGGAAGAGTTTGCTGGGATGAAAAGACAGGTAGAAAAGGTTCTGTCTAGAGCAAAATACAACATCTCACAAAGCTTTCCTTTGATTCAATGCTGTATAAAACCTCAAAACTTAATGACTAAGAATAACAGTGATTACTGTTCAGAAGCCAGCTGAGACTGGATCATATGGGATCTTCCATATTTTTAAATAGTATTAGTGCTTTTCAGCATAGTTTTGGCTTCAAAAGAAAACATGCTAAGAGATGTCATGATTTACTTTATTTCTTCTGATCTCATATAAATCTTCCATGTGATCTAGGAGCTACTTAGTGATTTCTCAGCTTCTTTGCACCATACTTACAGATATGATGCAATTCTTATCTACTTTCAAGGAACCAAAAGCATAATAGAAATGAACATATTGATTATTGATATCTCATCAGCCAAATTAACCTACCATCGATTCTTGTTATACCCTTAGATAAAATCTCAGATTTTTATCAAAAGGGCTACCTTCAATGTTCTGCTAGACTTTATTAGCTACTTCCTTCATGACTATCAAAATATCATTTTTACACCACACCTATTAGTTTTTTAATTAACACATTTATTGTCAATAATTAGATACATTATATGAACAAGTCTGGTTATGGTACTCCCATTTCCCTCATCCCTGACCCCACTTGTTGGGGGCCCTCCTAGTTGAGCTTGCCAGACCAGACCATGGGATAGGGGGTTATGGCTTACATGAGAGGTAGCCAGTGTTTTTTTTCTTTGTGTGTTGTTGCTGAGGAGGGCAACGACTCTGGATATTCTCCCCCACCATGGCTCTTACAATCTTTCCATCCCCTCTTCTGCTCAGTTTCCTGAGTCATGGTGGGTGAGTTTTAAGTCTGCTTTACTATTGAGATCTTAAGAGTCTCTGGCTTTCTGATCTGGATTGTGTTGTGATCCTCAGTGTCTGTCTCCATTATCCTTTCACAGCTCATCTGACTTGCTCTGGAGGTAAGTCTCTTGCTCATCTCACTACTTCCTCAAATGTTTTTGTCTGGGCTCTATATCATAAATTAGGGGTGGTTGATCTCCAGTGTGAGTGTCAGGGATCATTTCAGGTCCTATTGGTGGGATTGGGTTGTCCATGGTACTTGCTGCCATCTGAAACATACAAAAAGAATCTCCAATGGAGAGTGAGATCAGTATAGTTTATATGACACAAACATTGTTAAATTTATGAGATTCTAATAGTTGTAGAATCTCTCTAGATCTCTGGTTAGTGGGGGGGTTCCCCTTGGAGACCATCTTCTTGGTCCCCATGAGTTTACCCTGGATCCCAGTTCCAGTTAAGTGTTCCTTGCATCTGAGATCATCTCTTAGCCAATTAGCACAAGGTTACCCACCTAGGTTCAGTGTCATAATTGCACAAATAATCACTTATTGGTTTGGTGTTTCTACAATATAGCAATGTCCTTGGCATTCTTGGAACATCAGTCAGTGATGTATATCAATGGGCTGTTCTCTCTGAATATCATAGGCCAATTTCCCCTGACAGCTCAAATATTGCCTTCCAGCACTACACATGCTACCATCTGGGGGCTGGTTACAATTCTGGATCAAGCAGGGTCTCTTGGTTTTGTGTGAGGACAGTCTGTGGTATCTTCAGCAATAGGATCTTATCTTTTTGCCTGGGGCAGGTATTCAAGAGCTTTGACATAAACCTGTATTGTTTTGGGGACTTTGTAGGTCTCTTCTATCACAACTCAGTGTGGGAATTAACCATTGACTGGGACAGAGAGTTATAGGCCAGAGAGATTTGTCTTCGGGTAAAGGCTTCCTTATACCCTACTCAGGACCCCTCTTACCAGATGATGCCCAGGCTTCTTTGAGAGCTTATTACATTAAAATAGGATTTTATGGTATTGATTCATTGTTGGTATAGATTAGTGTTTAAGTCCCTTCACCCTTCTCTTCCTCCCGACCCAATTCCTTCTATTCCAATTGTCAGTTTCACAATCACCTGTCAGGTTTTCTTGCTTTTCAAGATTAACCTGGTTAGGAAGTGCATATGAGGGAGAATATGTGGTGCTTGGCTCTTTGTTCTTAAGTGAGGTAGCTAAGAATGATCTGTTCTAAGTCCATTCACTTTTCTTTAAATGTCATAAGGTCATTTTTCCTTTCAGCTTAGTAGAATTCCATAGTGTATATGTACCACACCTTTGATATCCATTCATCCAGTGATGGGCTTTTGGGTTGATTCCAATTTTTAGCTATTAATGATTTAGCTGCTATAAACAAGGTTGAGCAAATGTCTCTGTGCTGAGGTGAGGAATCTTGAGGTTAGATGCCCAGAAGGGGAATAGTTGGGTCTGTTGGTAGCTTTATATCCATCTTGTTCAGGAACCTCCACACTGCTTTCCATAGTGGTTGTACACATTTGCAATCCTACCAGCAGTAATGAGGGTTTCTTTTCCCCCCCACATCCTCACAAACATCTATTGTTGGTGGATTTTTTAATGATTGCCATTCTGACTTAAGTAAGGTGGAATCAGATGTATTAGTTTTAATTGATAATTTTAATACATGAAGATACTGTAATTTGATAAAATGCCCCTCCCATTACTCTTTTGTCCCCACTCCTTCAGCATTATTCCACTGAGCACCCTCGTCTGTTCAAGTAGTCCTTCTGTTTTGGTATCTAATTCTTTTGTCTTCCTTCATCCTTTATGTCAAAATGTTGATGGGATCAATATTGTGCTGGTCTTGTGGGAGGTAATAGTGTGAGGTCCACTGTGAGTTCATGAATGCACCTGTTAGTTTATGCCCAAAGGACACTGTCACAAAGGAGTCCTTTTCACCCTGGGACCCCAACATTCTTTCCACCCCATCTTCTGCAATATCGTGAGCCTTGAGGGGTGGGCTAGAGATGTCTCATTTAGTACTGAGCTATCAATAACCTCTTATTTTAACTACTTCAATGACTTTTGAGTCTCCTGATGATCTCCTGCCATCTCCATAGAGAAGTTTAATTGGCCTGCAGTGAGAATAACACTAATATTCCATCACCTCTGTGGCAATGTTCCCTCAGCCCTGGCAGGTGTGATACAGATGTCTCTTCCAGTGCTAAACACTGGACTGTCCCATCTTTTCATTATCTTGATGAGTCTTGTGTTCTCCCAAGTATTCACCATCTTCTGTTAAAAGAAGCTTGTCTATCCAAAACAACCCTAACCCTAACCATTTAGAGGGCAAATTGATGGGCAGAGCATATCCATTTAGCCAAAGAACAGTGGAAGCTTCACACCCACGGTCTTTACCTTTTAAGCCACTGGCTCTTGACTTGGTTATCAGTATGAGACATGAATCTCTCCCCTCCATACAGCAGGCTTCAGATCCAATTAGGGAGCAGCTAGGTACCCTCATAAATAACCTGCCACTATTGGGCATATGGAGTCTGGTTGCCAAGTGGTGTAGGTTGTACTGCTGGTTGACACTGTTGCTGGTTTTCCTCTCATAGCACCCTGCATAGCACTTTCAGCATTATGTTAGCTAGCCAGCAGGGAGAATGCTTCCAGTTCAATTCTAGCATTTCCCCCTTTGTTCAGTGAACTGTGACTGAAGCATGTGGGGTCTTCAATAATAGGTCTTACCATCTAGTTCTAGTGGCAAACCAAGAGTATTGGCAAGAGCTGAACTGCTTGGTAGGGAAGGGGTGGCCTCCCTGATCAACAACTAACTGGATGGGGTGATCTTCCCCTGTTCATGGAGTTGTGACATAGCCACGGGTAATTCTATAGGGACTTCTAAACATGTTGCACTTGGGAGGTAGAGGTAGGAGGATTAGAGTGAATTCAAGGCAACCCTGAGGCTACATAGTGAATTCCAGTCCAGCCTGGGCTAGAGCAAGACCCTATGTCACAAAGAAAATAGGGAGTTTTAGTTTTCAGCCCCTGAAAGGCTTCTATCAAACTCCAAATTAGGGCAGACACAATGATCATGTGGTCCGCTCCAAGGCAGTGTTATTGTGGACTCATCTGCTTTTTTAAAAGACCTACCAATAGAGAGACTTAGCTGTCAGTCTTCAGCAAGCAGTACTGTCAACAATTAGGCAAAGCTGTACTTCTCTCCTATAATAGACTTTCTACAGTACCTACTACAAATAACAAATTCTCTTGAAAAAGAATTTTCAACTCTCAAATTTTTCCTCCTCAGAATTACATAAATGCTGTTATGTGCTCTCTGGAATTTAATTGTGCAGGACAAATATTAATGCTGGTCAGATTCTTGTTCTTTTTTGGTAAGCTGCTTTTGTTTACCCAGATTCATCTTTGATTCCTTTTTTTTAAAAAAATTCAAATTTTGGACCAGATATTCGTGTTTATCCATTAATCGTGCTTTGTACTCAGCAATTGAAGCCCATTTTCTTTTGTTGTGTACCAATTATCATATCCTGTCTTTTCTTTTTACTTTTTCAGGAGCATGGATTTTCTTTGAGAAAGCCAGTCTCCATGACCTCAAATTTGGTCTTTTTGTAACTATTTTACTTTCCTTTAGTGCTAAATCTGTTCTTTCCCAATTGAACTGTAAATTTAAAATTTATTATTGTTTGTCTATTTCTTGTCTTTCCCTCTCTCAACTACTTTACACTTCATCTGTACCTAACTCTTCTCTAGTCCTTTTTGTCTTGGATAATTTACTCTCAACATTTTTCCCTTTCAATCTATATTTTACTATTTTCCTTGACAACCACCAACACTTTCTTTCCCAAATTTGCCTGTTATTATGTGTAGCATAGCTTTAAGAAAGTATGATTATTTCCTGGACCTTTAAGTTAATATTCACCTTCTATGATGAAATCAAAGCCTTATGTTAGGATCCAATTTCTATCTTTGTTTCTTTTTACTTATCTACAAATCATAAGGTATGATCCACATGAAATATAGGTTCCTCTTGTCTGTTCTCATTGCCCACCTGATTGCTAAGAGCATCTTCTGAAATATTTATCTGTATAGTAACATTATAGAGCTCCTAGCCAAATAAATATGTGTAATCTGTAGATTATTACTTTTCAATTGAAGAGGGAATTTCTTTCTGCTTCTACGAATTTATTTTATGGAGCCCAATTTATTCCTGGATTAGTAAGAGCAGTTTATTTTTTTAGGATTTAAATTTCTATGTATGCATGTGTGTAATTTATTTTATAAAATTATTGCATAAAATACCTTAGATTTTACCATGCACAGACCTACTTCATCGGTGATAGCTCAATATTTTATTTAGCACTATCTTGGTATTTGAGCATTGATTGAATTACATTTCTAAAGACTTAAAGTCCTCCAATGATTTTGAAAGAGGCCCTATAGAGTGAAACAACAACCCTGCTTCTCTGCATGTCCATGCATGCTGCAGCCTTGTTTCCTGGCTGTGGCTTATCTCTGAGTTTGAATGATTCGACACACAGAGCCAATTGGTAGATTTCTTTTCTTTTCTTTTTTTTTTACATTTTTTATTTTTTCTTTATTTTTTGTTTATCTTTATTGCCCAAAATTAGATACATTGAATGAGTAAATATTATGTTTATATTCCCATTTCCCTCCCCCAAATCCCAATCCCCTGGGTATCCTCCTCATTAGGCACACTGGAACAATCCATGTGGAAAGGTGTTATGGATAGCACAAGAGGCAACAAGGTTCCCCCTCTTTATGAATTGTAGCTGAGGGGAGTAATGTCTCTGGGTAATCTCTCCCACCATGGCTCGTAAAATCTTTCCGCCCTCTCTTTTGCTCAGTTCCCTGAGTCATGGAGGGTGAGTTTTAAGTCTGTTCCATTGTTGTTGTTGTGACCTTAAGAGTCACTGTGCTATTCTCTTGCAAGGGTTAGAACAATTTGTTTTTTTTTACAGGAAACTACCTGTGCATATTTGAATAACACAATCATTACACAACAGAATCATATTGATTAGAACAACCCAAGTGTATTAAATGATTTGCAAATTTTATCAGGGAGAGAAGAGTGATGGTTTTAACTTAAGTGTGAAAATTATTTGACAAACCTACAAGTAAGAGGCATAATCAAATGTCCCCTTCTATGAAAAGGGCTATGCTGAGTGACTAACTACTTATTCGTAGAATGTAAAAGCTGTGATGCTAAGTGTCTTCTGTGAAAAGATCAACAAAAGCTTTCACTTGATTTTGCTTCTCTTTGAATCTTTGCTCTTAAAACCTTGATGCCATGCTGTAAGAAAGCTCAGGCCATACAGAGAAACCACATATATACATTTGTATATATACATACATTCTAACTGGCAGTTATTAGAAGCCTGCATAAGGAAGCCTTACAGACTACATTAGCCTTACCTACCATCTGACTGTAACTCAAAAAAAAAAAAAAAACCCTCAAGGGAGAGTAATCTGTGGCTAAGTCCAAGCAACCTTTAGAATTGTGACAGAAAATAATATTAAATAATGGCATATGTGGGGGTATTATTGCCAACAAGTAAGTTTAGAGTGATTTATTATGTTGCTCTAAATAACCAGAATGTGAGGCATTGCCAAAAAAAGACTCATTTTCCTCATATTCCTTCATACACTGAAGGCACTTTCAGTGGGAAGTTTTATGAGCATGTGGAACCTGGGAAATAGAATACAAGGTTGGAGACTCAGCAATCAGAGGCAGTGCTAAGGAATGAAGGAAGTTTCTCTATGAAATCTTCAAAAGTGAAACCCCATGCAAAATGTATGTTCCCCAGGCTTTATGTAAAATGTGAATGAATAAAAACATATTTTGAAAACCATGACATTTTAATTTTTATAATAAACCATCTCAGTAAAAAATATGTGATGAAAACAGAGATTCAAGCCCAAGATGCAGGCTGCAGCTAGTTTTATTTCTATCCAAAGGAGATGGCAGCCTGTAAACCATCTATACTCTCTGAATCACATTTAGCAGTGGTCAAAGGTTGGTAATTTACCTATCTAGCAGGATTATTTCAAAGATAAATTGAAATAATATATGTAATTTATCAAACCCAAGGCTTGTTAGTGTCAACTAAATGTTAGCTAAATTGATTAGATGAGGTATTGCTTCAATCAGCCGCATCTTAGAGGAAATATCAGAGAATACTGCATGGAATACATAATATTGAAGAGAAGAGTAAACAGTTTCAAGAGAAGACTAAAAGAAAAAGCAGTAATCAAAACTAGAACAGTTGTTTAAGAAAATGAAGTCCAAGACTTTTTACTCCATAAAATCATCAACATGATAAAAAAACTCATACTTTTCAATAATAACTGTCAATATCAATGGACTCAATTTCCCAATCAAAAGACACAAATTAACAGGATGGATCAGAAATCAAGATCCATCCATCTACTATCTTAAACTACCGCCCCTTACCATTAAAGACAGATACTACTTTAGGATGAAAGAATGGAAAAAGTTATTCTAAGTCAGACTAAAGTTACCACATTAGCATAGTATATTTACCTCTGTTCTAAGAAGCCCAAGGCTCTTTAAAGAACACAAGCTCTCAAGTCATCCATAAATTCATTGTCATTTTATTGAGCCTAATTTAGTGTTCTTTAGTTTTCCCCTATTATCTAAAAAAGTTGTATTTCTTCTTTGTAAACAGATGTATTCGTACATATATACATACACAGACATTTATGTGCATACACATGCCATGACACAGGTGATGGCACAAGTGGAGAGGTTAGCCTCTTATGGCTGTAGGTATACTATGATCAAAAGCACTTTAGAATAATAGGCACTTGTCCCACTTTGCATCCAGCTTTTTGTGGGCTACTGGGGCATCATACTCAGATAAGCAGGCTTTGCAAGCAAGCACCTTTTACCACTGAGCAATCTATGAAGCCTTGTATTTCCTTTGATTTCCTTTTCTTGGCAGAAGTGCATAACTATATACTAGTCTTTGGTTATTTCTGATGAAGAGCTCAATTGCTATAGCTATGCAACCTAAAGTAATCAAAAAGTTAATTTGTACACTCTCAGTTTCCAATATATTTCTCTACAGGTGGTTCATTTCTTCCAGAGTTTACTCTAAATAAACACCATTCCACCCTATTCCCCATTTCCTTAGGAGAATTGCTATATAAGAGAATAATATCCAACCTTTGTTTTAATTTACATTCTTTTGATTTTCATCAGTACTACAAAACATAGTTAATTTAAATGTTCAATATTGAATCAGAATCATACTTCAGTGTGTGTTATTCTTCACTGTGTACTTTAAGAGTATATTAACTTAAAAGGCCCAAACCTTCATATTACACCTCAATTTTGTGAAGGTGATTAATTTGTCTCAATATTTGGGAAACCCCATTTTTTACTCTCCCTTCACAGCCAGTTTTGGCAATAAGGAATTGAATTTCATATTAGAGCACAAGCAAAAATAGAGAAGGGGATTTGACATTATTAATTATTCAAATGCAAATCCACATACTTCTATTTTACTTTACTGACTTTAATACCATTAGCATTCAAGCAAATTGGTTTTTCTCTCTCAAGTTTCTTCAGTAGTACATTAACGTGCACTAGATTATAAGAAAATAAGAGTTTCTGTAACGATAATAATAAACTTCAAGAATGAAAGAGAAGTTTTTGAGGAAGAGTGACATTTCAATAGTTCATGATTTTCAACTCCTCAAATGTTCTTTTTAAGATATTCAGTACTGTTTCCTCAAAGCTACAGAACTTTTCAAACATATGAACTTTTAGTCACTTTCCACACTCAAGTATGAGTCAAAAATTATTTTTGAATACATGCTGATTTTTTTGAGTCATTTTGACCTCATGAGAAACAGCACAGAAATTATCCCCCATGTTCCCTTTGGCATTTTCTAAGTTAAATATCAAGAAATTACTACTGTAGCAGACATTACTCACAAGTTTTAAAATTTAGGAACAATGGATTAAGGGGACTAATTTTACCATGCATAATTTATATGTAGTCTTCAACCTTTAAGGCCTACTGAAGAAATTTGCCCATGTAAACTGAACACATATATTAATATTTCCATGTATTCTTACAATCATTATTATTCAGTATTGAGCAGGCATAGAATGATTATCAAATATATGTAAGATAAAAAAATAATATGAGGAATAGCCACTTTTCCTCCAACTTATTTCAGAAAAAAATAATATGTATTCCCTCAGATGTGGCCAGATCTTAACATCTTTGCCTCTTATCCTCAGGTAACTCCTTCATTTTCTTAATAATTTACCACATATGTTTATATAACCAAAAAGAAAATACATAAATTTGAAATGATTTCTGACATTCATGCTTTGAACATAATACACACATTATTCTCCATTTTTACAGAGCATTGTATTTCAGAGATGCATAAATATGTAACTGCCATTTATCCATTTGTACTACTATAATTCCACAGTATGAATATGCCACATGTATATTTTCAAGGTTATGTTTATCTTTCTGCTAAAGGTTTTCTAGTTTTGTGCCATTACGTATAGTACTTATAAAACTGAACATTTTAATATCTACTTCATGAACTTACTATGAGACTCAATTAAAATAGTGTTTTAGAAGCATATTATATTTGTTAAAGCATTAAAATCTTATAATAGTAGATAAAGAAAGCCAGATGCAATTTGCTCTTGTTATTCAGGGCTCATAAGGCACATGAATGATCTGGTGTGACATGCCTGTTTTACACGCTGACATTATAAGCATGATTACCATAAGATCCATTAGCAATAGATAGGGAACATATGGGTTTGGCATGTAGCTCACTTTAGAGTACATGACTATCATGTATACTCAGTCTCTAGGACTACTACAAAACCAAAACAAAGTATTTTAAAAGAGATTAAAAGCCAAATTCTGATGGATGAATCTTTATTCTTTTCTAGAAAACCAGATTTTAGTATAGTCTCCTATCTCTTTGTGCATGTGTGTGTGTGTGCATGTGTGCACATGCATTCTATAGCACACATGTGGAGATCAAAGGACAACTGTCAGAATTTGGTCTTCTGGTTAAAATATGGTCATTATACTCTTGAATTGAAAATACCTGTGGTTTCCTACACAATACCGAGTCTGTTAAAACTTCCTCATGAATGGGGGAGTGGTTCATATGATCCCATACCACCCAGAATAGCTAATGTCAGCTAATAACTTCTGGAAGAGGGGTGTCATGTTCTTCAGTGGCATGGCCACTAGAAGATAGCCATTATAAAATTAATAACCTCCCACCCACCGTCATGCAAACAACCCTAATTTAACACAGTGGGTCAAAAAGAGCCTGAAACTAGAATCAATATTAATTGTGAAGAAGAATTTTAGTAGGAGGGGTAGGGAATAAGAGAGAGTAATTTGTGAGAATACCATTAAATATATTGTTACATGTATGAAAGTGTCAGTACTAAAATAAATACAATTAAATAGGAGGAGTACGTTATGGTATTCTATAGCAAAGTCGGGTGAAAATGGCTAGCAATTATTCACTGTATATTTCAAAAGAACTATAAAAACAATTCTGATTGCTCTCAGCATAAGGAAATGGTTATGTCTGAGGTGGTAGATATGCTAATATCTTTATTTGAATAATTATACATTGCATATTCAATTCAAAATATTATGTTGAGCTGCAGAAATAGCTCAGCAGTTAAGGCACTAGCCTGCAAAGCTTAAGGAGCTGAGTTTGATTCCCCATACCCATGTAAATCCAGATGCACAAGGTGGTGTATGTGTCTGGAGTTTGTTTGCAATGATTAGATGTCCTTGCATGACCATTCTCTTTATCTACCTCTCTTTCTTGCTCTCAAATAAATAAATAAATATTAAAAATATAATGTTATATACATAAATAAGTATACATTACAGATGAAAATAATAAAAAGAGCACAGGTGAGATGTCTCAGTTGCTAAAGCACTTGCTGTGTAAGCATAAGGTCCTGCATGTGGCTCCCCAGTACCAATGTCAATTTTTTAAAAAAGAAATTCATTTCTTTCCCAAATACAGCTATGAAGATAGAGACTATTTTCTGTTTCTCTTCAAACATGAAAATAAAAAAAAGTATATAATTGATACAAAAAACATATTCCTCAAAATAACTTATAGTTGTGCTTTGATTCATGGCCATTTAAACAGAAATATTTAGACATAGCTCAAACAGTGATCTTGCCTTAATCAGATAATTCTGTCCAGAAATCAGAAGCAAGGAAGAAAAAGAATGAAGTAGAAAATGGTCCCCTGCCACAAGGACTGATCCAGATGGCCCATGGAGGAGGATATCCAGCTGATTGGGGATGGAGAGGGGATCATTGGGGAATTGGGGATAACAACTCATTGTTGGCCCACTAAATATTATAACTCATTATGGACAATGAAAAAATTAAAAAAAGAAAACAAGGCCCAACACCCCAAATCTGAACATTTTATTAATGTATCCCAATATCTAGCTGCAGCAATTTTCACATCACAGTTAATTCAAAGCTTCACACCTTCCACACTGCTTTTCAAGAAAAGCCTCATCTTATATCATGTTTCCATATATAAATATGATAGTCAAGTTATCTATGTTGAAGTCAATACTTTAATGTACTATTAATGTAACTTCATAATAACTATGATTTTAGGCAAAACAAGACTCTTGGATTCTTCAGAAGGCTTAAATTTCTAGACAATATGAGATTCCATATATGATCAGTTTGCAATTTCCAAAAAGTATGTAGTTTTTTGAATTTCAATGGAGTTACACTGCATCTACATGTAAATTTAAATTGAAATGTTTCTATTGTGCTATAGCTGCATCTTATGTAATTTTGAATTCCCATTATTATGATTATTTTGTAATTTTTTCCAGTTTATTTTATTAGTTTTCCATTGATTGTTGTAAATAATGTACATTTAAATTTTGAAACGGTTGAACTATTATAATTATCTTTGTCACTCTTACTTCTACCATGTGTTTTATGTCACAGAAGTGAGTTTTGGGGTCTTTTTGGAAGCTATTGATACTTGTTCCTTATGGCAATGCAAGTTGAATTTTTTTTCTTTTTCTTTTGATTTCAAAGTATTTTTTTATTGTCCATAATGAGTTACATTGTTTAGTTGGCCAACAATGAGTTGTTATCCCCATGTTGTTGAAGGCATTAATCACCTTCAGAAAGAGTGGTTTCAGCTCTGTGATGAAGGCTTGGTAGAATTCAGCTGAGAAACCATCTGGTCCTGGGCTTTTCCTTTTAGGAAAGTTTTTGGTTACATCTTCAAACTCTGTGGATGTGATACTTTCATTTAGTGCTTTTATGTGCTCTGTGTTAAGTTTTGGCAGTTGGTAGGTATTCAAAAACTTATCAATTTCCTCCAGGTTCTCTAATTTTGTGGATAGAGGTTTTGGAAGTATGACCTGATGATTCTTCCAATGTCTTCGGGATCTGTTGTGATCTCACCATTGTCCTTACTGATTTTGTTGATTTGGGCTTTCTCAGTTCTTCGTTTGATTAGATTGGTCAGGGGTTTGTCAATATTATTAACTTTTTCAAAGAACCAACTCTTCGATTTATCTATTTTTAATCATTTTCTTTATTTCCAATTCATTAATCTCAACTCTGATTTTAATTATTTCCTTTTGTTTTGCGCTCCTTGGGTTAGCTTTTTCCGTCTGTTCCAATGCTTTTAGGTGGGTGGTTAGGCAATTGATTTGAGACCTCTATGTCTTTGATATGAAGGCATTTAGTGCAATGAACTTCCCCCTCAGAATTGCTTTCCTTGTGTCCCACAAGTTCTGATAAGATGTGTTATCATCATTATTTATTACTAGGGAATTCTGAATTTCCTGTTTTATTTCTTGGATGACCCAATCATTTTTTAGGAGCGCATTATTCAGGCGCCAATACTTTGTGTATTTTCTGGATCCTGTTCCATTGTTAATTTCTACCTTTAATGCATTATGGTCTGATATGATGCAAGGGACTACATCAATCTTCTTGAATTTGTTTCGGGAAGTTTTGGGACCTAAGATGTGATCAATTTTAGAAAAATTCCCATGCGCTGCTGAGAATGTATATTCTGTGACTTTGGGGTGGAATGTTCTGTAAATATCTCTTATCCCATCTGGTCAATGGTGTTATTAAGCTCTATTATGTCTCTGCTGATCTTCTGTTTGTTTGATCTGTCTAGAGCTGATAGAGGTATATTAAAGTCTCCTCCTATGATGGAATTAGAGTGTATTTCTGCTTTATTTTTGAGTAGAGTTTCCTTTATGAACTGTGTTGCACCCAAATTTGGTGCATATATGTTGATGATGGTGATATCTTTCTGCTGGATCATTCCTTTGATGAGTAAGAAGTGACCATCCTTATCCTTTTTAATTGATTTTGGGTTAAAGTCTATTTTGTCAGAGATTAATGTAGCCACACCTGCTTGCTTTTTACTTCCGCATGCCTGATAAACTGTTTTCCATCCTTTTACTCTGAGAAGTTTGCTGTCTTTAACAGTAAAGTACATTTCCTGAAGGCAGCAGATGGAGGGGTCCATTTTTCTGATCCACCCTGCAAGTGTGT
>PVHP010024978.1:0-25877 GCA_004024765.1 Zapus hudsonius
TTGTTTCTGACCCAGGACAGCAAAACCTAAGGAGAAGGCACACTTTGAGCACATTCTATGAGCCAGACTCCAGGGACAATGCTCAGAACATGGGGCATTCCATTCCCTTTAAAGGATATCTGTTTATGTCTCATTCTGGTCTGATGAGGCCAATCCTCCATTTTCAAAACTGTATTTTATTGATCTCTAAATCCCCTTAACAGCCCTGAGTACACATAGGCATTTAATAAGGCTACTTCTAGTTTTAATTAACTTATGAAAAATATTATTTACATATTCAACAAGTAGTTATTGCATGTGCCATGATAAATGAGGTAGCTATAATAATCCCAGTCTCATAAGAACAGTGACAGTCATGATGACTTATAGAGTGTTTACTATCTGCCAGATACTATAATAAGTACCTAGTGCTTATTAACTCATTCAAACCTCAGAACAAACCTATACTGTGGCATCCATAATGATGTTAATTTAACACTAAGAAAGTCAGAAACCTGCTCCAGTTCACACAGCTAAGAAAGAAAAGGAACCAGTATTTGGATCAAATACCCCCAGAACTATTTCCCATAATATTTTGCCTATAGAGACATCCTAACAAGGGGGTGGGTGTCAAAGACAAACAAATGAAATACCACCTCAGCCTGTGTTATGAAAGAGAAGCTACAACTGGAGTGGTAGAAATGAGGCCAACCCAATTGTGGTGCTGGGGGAAATGGTGAAAGGTGCAGAAAAGTTTGCCAAGAAAATGATTTCTAAACCAAAATGAGCTAAATGAACTAACCCCTGAAGGGTGAGTGAAGAAAAGGGAGAAGGTAAATTGGTGGTATATGTCAAAGGAAAGTGTGCTGAGTGAGACAGGGGTGTGCAGTGCTTAGGGAACAGAAAGAATGCAAATGTTCTAATTGGGGCCAGATCATAGGAAGACTGGGGGATCCCTTTAAGGACTGTGCAATTCACCCTAAGAGCAACGAGAAGCCACTGTAAGTAAGGTAAGTGAGTTATTGAAGGGCAGGGACTAGAGAAGGCTAAGTACAAAGGTGGCGGGACTAGGAGGATGCTACTGTAGTTCAGGCAACAGTGCAGAAGTCTTGCATTATGATGTTGGCAGTGGAAAGAGAGGACCAAATGGGCTTTGGCAAGAATGCATGGCTGGGTGAGCTGAACCCTAATGAGAAAGAAGCACCAGTCCAACAGAAGAGATCAAGGAAGAGAATCTGCCAGTCCCAAAGCCCTGCTGGACCAGCATGCTTGGTAAGTGTGAGAAGAGGCCATGACCAGTGTGGCTCATTGACAGAGGAGGAGGGATCTAGGGCCTGGATTCACAGGGGAAGAGAAGAGTTGCTCTGCGTGCATGGGAGCCAGCGCGGAACAGCAAACGCTAGTAGAGAAGACGAGCATTACATTAGTGTGGTGGCTCTACAGAGAACCCGTGGTAGAACAGCTGGACAGTGCCAGGCATGGTGGCACACACCTTTAATCCCAGCACACAGGAAGCAGATGTAGGAGGATCACTGTGAGTTCATGATCAGCATGGGCTGCAGTAAAACCAACCTTGAAGAAAACAAAAAACAAATAACAAATAACAGCAGGACTACACATAGGAAGACATGCCAGGTGCTACAATACCAGCCCAGAGGACTGACAGCTTTACGAGGGAAATAAATCCAAGGAAAAGTTCAACATGAGATGGTGGGACTCACTGATGATTCATATTTGGCAGTTAAGGCAATAAGGGAGTTAAGAGCCTACCTTGGATTGGAGAAATTGCTCAGTGGTTAAAGGCACTTGATTGCAAAGCCTGATGGCCCAGGTTCAATTCCCCAGTACCCATGTAAAGCCATATGCACATGGCACATGTGTCTAAGGTTTCTTTGAAGTGACAGGAGGTCTTGTTGCACCTGCATTCTTTCTTTCTCTCTCTCTCTTTCTCTCTCTCTCTCTCTCTCTCTCTCTCTCTCTCTCTCTCTCTCTCTCTCTCTCAACAGTGGCCAATGGAACTTTCTATTTGCTAAGATGGAGCATGCTGGGAAAGGACAGCTCAGGTAGGGGAAGAGCAGCAGCTGTGTTTGATGTGTGGTGTCTGAGGTACCGACCAGTCTTTCGAGGAGAGAGCCAGTGAACAGCAACACAGAGTCATAGTCCCGGGCCTGACCTCCAAAGATGAGACCTCCCTCAAGAAGAGTCAGTCACCTTCTCGTTGCTGGGACAAAATCACCAACTAAAGTCAATGTAAGGAGGAGGAACAATTTATGGCAGTTTACAGTTCAAGGTTGCAGCCCATCATGGGAGAAGGCATAGGAACAGAGCTCTGGGCAGCTGGTTTCATTCAGTCTACAGTGAGGAAGCAGAGCAGAGAGCGATGTATGATTCTGAATGTTCAGCTAACTTTTCCTTTGTGTACATTCAAGGAACCCAGCCCATGGAATGGTCCTGCCCACAGTTAAGGTGGGTCTTCCCACTTCAAGTAACCTAATCTAGACAATCCCTGGTAGGCATGGCCAGAGATTTGTTTCCATTGTGATTCTAAATCCTGTCAAATTGAACCAGAATTTAGCCATCACAGGAAAAACATGTATTCTTTAATCCAGAAATTTGAGTCTACGGAGATGGCTGAGTAAGAACACTGTCACACAACATGAAGACTTAAGTTTAATCCCAGCACCCAGATAAAAAGCCAATTGTAGCCACATACACCTGTAACCCCAGTCCTGAGGGGGGTAGAGACAGAAGAATCCCTGAGGTCCTCTGGCCAGCCAAACTGACCAGAAAACAGCAGCTGAAAACCAAAAAAATAGTTCATTGGAAGACTCCATCTCAAAGAAATAATGGGGAAGGTGAGACAGAGGGGACATCTGATATTTGACTTTGGCTTCTACGTGCATGCACACAAGACATGGGCACCTGCACACACATGTGCATACACACATGCACAGCATACATTCATACTAACAATCCATACATTTTCAAAGGCCAAAATTTGAATTTTCCATGTACTAAGCTCTCATCGACCAATGTGAATAAAATGACACGTCAGCTTAGCCTGATGCAGCCACCGCCATTGCAGACTCTCAGCCTCTCACTGGCACCTGTTTAAATGTTGACCTCACACCCAGTGAGCAAGCTGCTCAGACCTATGACACATGCATCTGTATTGGCATGTACAGATGTTTTCTCTTGTCACTGGTCTCTTAAAAATGCATCATAAAGCTGTTTTTATAGTATTTTCCTTGCATTGGGAGATGACTGTAAGCATATAGGAAGATGCGCATACATCATGTGCAAACACTACACCATTTTATAGAAGGCATCTGAGCATCTATGGTACTAATCCTCCATGGATCCTGAGGTTCTGGAACTATCATCCATGGATACTAGGGACTTGCAACCAGAGCTCAAGACAAGGGAGAAATTGAGAAAGTGCTTGACTCTTGAGTTCCATTCTCAGAGCCTGCATTAATGGCAGACTTGGTGGCATGTACCTATAATCTCAGCACTGTGAAGGTAGAGACAGACAGATCCCTGGTGCTCATGAGCTAGCTAGTCCAGGCTAGTTGTTAGATGTAGGCCAATGAGAGACCCTGTCTAGAAAAAGGGGGGATAGCATTCCTGAGGATGACACCCAAGGTTTTCCTCCCCAGCCTCCAGATCCCCACACAATACAATAAGATAGGAGGCTATAAATTTGAAATATTACCTAGAACCAGGGAGTCAGACAAGAGCAGTGAAATGAGATGTCCCAGTACTCATCAGCTTGGAATTTTGGCAAGCAGTAGCCAAGTAACCAGGAAGGAGGGTCTGAAAAAACCTGAGAGATGATGATGTCCCAGACGCCAAGAGAAGAAACTTCTAGAAGAAAGGTTCATGGCAGACAGCTGTAATCAGAGGAATACCTGTAGGTCACTTAGGATCTGCACAAAAGAATGTCAGTAGCAGGGTGGCATCTAGGGGCTGTGAAACTGAGAAGGGAGAGAAAGTGGGGTGAGATGCCGGCCGGCAACCTCTGTCCTAAAGTGTGATGTGATGAAAACCAGCAAGGGAACAGGAGAGGGAGTGCAAGGGGGTGGAGGGGACTTGGCAGATACTCTGACATATTTTGGTGTAGGGAATTATTGATGAGAAGGAGGGAGGCAGGGAGAGAGAGAGAGAGAGAGAGAGAGAGAGAGAGAGAGAGAGAGAGAAAGGGAGAGAGAGAATACTACTATAAGAATGACATCCCTGAGGTCAATGGAAGTGATGCGTATGGGGAAGACGCAATCTACTGAAATTGGGGAAAAGGAGTCACACATAGATACAAAGCAATTTGTTGGTGGATGTGAAATGAATTAACTCTTTTCTGTTTACATTTTTCTCAATGAATTATCAGTCCAACAAGCTGAATGAGATGGGTAATTGAATAAGGATGTTTAAAAGACAATGAGATGTTACAGCATAACCAGATAAGCACAAATGCTACCGACTAATGCAGGGCAGTGCAATAGGGTCCTGCAGAGGTTGCCGTTATGAAGTTATTTTTTAATATATTTTGTGTGTGTGTGTATGTGCACGTGCGTATGAGAACATCAGGGTCCGTTGCCACTGCAAACCAACATCTGATGTTTGTGCCATGTTTTGTGTCTGGCTTTCCCTGTGTCCTAGGGAACTGAGCCCTGGACATCAGGCTTTGCAAGCAAGTGCCTTTAACTGCTCAGCCATCACCGCAGTCCCAGCTAATTATGAATTTAAATGAAGACTGTCAGCACATTTATGTGATTCTTTTCCCTATAACCCTCAGCTGTTTGGGGAAGGCCTGAAGTGAGTGGATAGCTGATGAAAAGGATGATGGAGGCTGGGGAGATGGCTCAACAGTTACAGGTGCTTGTTTGCAAAGCAGGCTGGTCTAGGTTCAATTCCCAAGTGCCCACATAAAGCCAGATGCACAAAGTGGATCATGCATCTAGAGTTTGTTTGCAGCAGCAAGAGCCCCTGCTGTACCCCTCTCTCTCTCTCTCTCTCTCTCTCTCACACACACACACACACACACACAGAGAGAGAGAGAGAGAAATAAATGAAGATTTTTTTAAATATTTTATTTATTCATTTTCAAGCAGAGAGAGAGAGAGAGAGAGAGAGAGAGAATGCACCATGGCCTTGTGGGTCTGGCTTATGTGGGACCTGGGGAATTGAACCTAGGGCCTTAGGCACCGGAGGCAAGTGCCTTAACCGCTGAGCCATCTCTCCAGCCCTAAATGAAGATATTTACAAAGGAAAAGTATGATGGTATCCTGGACTGGTGGCTCTGTCCTATAATCTTAGTTACTCAGGAGTCTGAGGCAGGAGGATCACAAATTCAAGGCCCGCTTGGTCTACAAAGGGAGCTGAAGGCCAGACTGGTGCAAGTTAGGGAGACTTTGTCACAAACTAAAATTTAAAAGAATAAGAGCTAGAGATGTAGCTCAGTGGTAAAACACTTGCCTAACATGCCCAAGGCCCTGGGTCCCATGCCCAGAATGGAAGGAAAGGAAGAAGAGAAGAAGGGAGGGAGGGAGAAAGGGATGGAGGGAAGGTGGGAGATTAGGGAGATCAAGCAAGAGAAGAAGGGCTATGGGACTAACAGACCATGAGGTGAGGCCAGTAGGTTCTAGATCTCTCTAGTGTTTAAAGAACCCAGACATGGATTACTACAGTCTGTGAGTTAGAGGGGGAGGATGTGGTGTTTAAGGAGAAGAATTTCTAACATCAAGATCATTCCTCTCTTGTATAAGGAACATACTGGATTATAAAATCTCTTTGGCCAGATAGGTTTACCAATTGGGATTTTTCAAACCTCACAAAGGAAATATAGACTGTAAGGTTCCTCCTCCTCAAACGCATTACTACTTCTGCAGGGACATTATGAATTCTCAGGCTAAGTGGGATAAATGAAGACTGTTAATCCACTCACAACAAGGCAGGTCAGGTCCCTTGACAAATGAGTTCTGACCCAGGTGGGTTTGGCTTCCAAATAAGTGGCCAATATATAAACAGAGGTGTTAAAATGGCTTGAATTTAGAAATTGCAGAAGAGGGAACATGAACGCAACAATCCTCAGTGCCCAAATCATTTGATTTTTTAAAACATGTTTCTCTCTTTTTCTCTTTCAAGAAATTCCACATGCTCCCTGAGGAAGAGAGCCGTGGTGTTCAAACAATAGACATAATTTTAATGTGCTATTTCTCTGAATGTCACACATGTTTACTATAGCTCCCCCAGAGGAATAAAAGACCATGTCCAAGTCTGACATGAAATCCATGAAAAATTTAACCCTGTGTAAAAATATGTGAAAAAAATGTAGACTTGCCTCTTTGGGGTGGGGTAGACTGGAGTGATGTGTGGACACTCTTCCCCGGGGTGGACCAGCTCCAGGGTGGCCCTGAGGTCAGCCCCCTCCTCCAGTTTACAGTTGCAGGGAGGACCCACCCACCAGCTGTGCTTCAGTGATCTTTAGAAATGCTCTGTCCCAAGTTAGTGAATTGTGATCAAAAGACAGAACTGAATGAGCTGGAAAATATACATTATACTCCATTGTGTGACTGTGTAATTACTGTACCATACACGCTGGACCCGAGATTGATGGAAAACTGGGAAATAAACAAAGTTGTGGCCAATCCTGGATCCCATCCATCAGATGAATGAGACAAGAGGCTCATCTGCAAGGGCTATGGCTAACTGAACTGGGTACGTGAGTGAGTCAGATAAATGAAAGTTCAGATTAGAAGGTGGATGTGTGGCAAATTTGTTCAAAAGGATAACTTAGAGTGTCAATAATAATACTAGTGAACAAAGATCAGTTTTCTGTATCAAGTTTTAACAACGCTTCCCAGATCCATTTGAAAATACCAGTGTTCTTTTTATTCTCTCTACTGAAGTGAATATGTATCTAATAAGATGAATTTTCTACCATGACATCCTTGAACCTCTAGGAAACAGAGTCTGCAATGACAAATTTAATATGCATTTGTTGTGGTAACTTCTCATTGCCATGGCAAGGGACCCGACCAAAAGCCACCGATGGAAGGAACAGTTTTATGTTGGCTTACAGTCTAGAGGAGAGGCTTCATGATGGCAGGGAAAGGGTGAAATCACCTCATTGCCACAGCAGGTGGAAAACAGCAGGGGGGAGTAAGCTGGGTTCTGGTAAGGGTAGCTGGCTACAACACCCCTCAGCCTGCCCCCAGCATCACATCTCCTCCAGCAAGGCCCCACCTCCCAAACTGCCATCTGCTGGGGATCAAACATTTAGAACACATGAGTTCATGGGATACTACTGATTCAAACCACCACACTGGTAGAGCAGATACTTCACATGGAGAAAGTCCTGGATCCCATCCCCAACACCAGAGAAAGATATATATATATATATATATATATATATATATATTTAAAAATTTTTATTATTCTAAAAACCAAAAAAACACCCTATGAATTAGCTAAAGCTCATAAACTCATTAACATTGTAAATATACTCTTCACAAAGTACATTACAGAGAAAGAGACTGAGCAAAGATAGACAGATGGACTCGTGTATAGTCCAGCTGGAAAGATGCTTAGGTAGAAGTAATAGACAGAAAGAGCAGAAGTGAGTAGAATTACCCGGTGTTGAGGCTCTTAAATTCCAAATGCAAGAACTGGGATTTAATTAGTTTGCTTCCTGAAACAGAGGAATTTTGACCAAGAAAATGGCATTATATCTATGTCACTTTTCTCACACAAATTGAGCCATTCCATGTGCTTAGGAGTCATTAGCTATGTCTATGGCTTGAGGGTAACAACGAGTTCATCTCAGTTCTTGTCCTACTTTTCACTGAATTCCAAGACCTGAAATCCAGAGTGCTCCAATAATTCAGACTCACTGAGCATTACTCATCTATGGAAGGCGGTAATAACACCAGGCCAATAAAGTCCCATGAGGACCAAGTGAGACACTGAGCAGTGTGTGGTACAGCGGTGCTCACTATGAGCCAGTCCTCCCAGGCCCTGCATAATACCTAGTGATCATAGTGATACCAAAAAGAGTGCATTCTCCAGGAAAACCATTCTGCTATTTCTGTGGTCAATGTACTGAATCTTTACACAGCCCTTTAGCAAGCTATTGGAGACAAAGAGGAGTAAGATATGCCCTCCATGATCAAGATTCTGCTGGCATGGAAATGAGGCAAAGCCACCTTAGTCACCAGAACACCAAGTGAGGAGGACCTAGGGAAGACTGAGGAGCAGGGGGAGGAGCAAATGCCAACCAGTGGGTCTGGGAATGAGGCCTTTTAGGGAAATGACCCCTTCCCCCAATAGTCAAAGCAGGGAAATGTCCTTGATGTCTCCACTTTGCTAGAGGTCACAGAAAGATACAGCTTCTCCTTATCTTTTGTTGCTTAAAAGAGTTTCCTAGATCTGGTTTTCCATAAACTCAACCTGCAGAGTCCCCCTTTCCTAGAATTAAGATTCCTTAAAAAAAAAAAAAAAGTTTCCTGGAAGGATTAAAGCTAAACCTGGCATTGTGGCTAGTTAGCTCAGCCCCCAAAACTTGGTGCAGGGCAGGTTAGCTCAGCTCTCATTCAGAACTATAAATGATCTCAATTTGGGTCTCCAGATGAGATTTACCCAGTTTCTGGCTTTTATGGGCAGTGGCTTTTTGTCCTCTCTCCTCCTTCAGTAAGTCTGGGCTTTAGCCCTCTCCACCTTCTCATGGGCAGGAAGAGCTCTTTGTGTTCTCTCCCTTCCTTTTCTGAAACTCTGGGCTTGCTCATTTCTGGGAACCCCCTTCATGCCTCTTGGACATGAGCTCTGTCCTCCTTCCTTCTCTTAAATTCTGTCTGTGGACTAATAAAACCTGCAAATTTTACTCTCTGGTCTGTGGACTTCAATTCTTTGAATTTATATGAAAAGCATCTGGGGACACCATAAAATTATTGATGTATTGGCAGAGGGACCCCAATTCTTGAATTATGCAGCTGCATCAGCCAGGAACCCCAAAATTCCTGTTTCAGGATGACTCCTATGAAGTCTTTGAAGAATGTGTGCAAGTATCAGAAGTGCAGACAGACACGGGAGCTTCTCAATGAAGGATTGATTCCATGTGAATCCAGAACAATATGACAGTAAGTTATTAAAGACTTTATTCTACCTTGGATGTCATGACTAACAGGATTGGGAGGTTCAGAGAGTTCCCTCCCCCACCCCCAGCCTGTAAACCCCAACCTTTGGGTTCTTGTCTATTTTAGCAAAAAAATTGAGAAAACAGACTCTGAACAGGGTAGATTATGAATTATTAGGTTTATTTTGGAAGAGATTATGAATTATGAGGTTTATTGTAGGGAGAATTAAGATCCAGGGAAGAGGCTAGCTGAAAGACTCAAGCCAGAACAAAATTCTCCTCTTTGACTGGCTG
Organism: Zapus hudsonius; assembly: GCA_004024765.1. Taxonomy (NCBI): domain Eukaryota; kingdom Metazoa; phylum Chordata; class Mammalia; order Rodentia; family Dipodidae; genus Zapus; species Zapus hudsonius. The sequence goes on from PVHP010024978.1 coordinate 9,401, forward strand.
GAAAGAGAGAGATGGAGAAACTCTCCACCACTGAGAAATCTCAGCAGTTTTGAAGGGGCTCTGGAGGGCACACACCCACCCACACGTGGAAGGAAAAACATACGAACCAAAAGATCCCTTCACGTAAAAGATCAGAGAGGATTCAGAAACAGTGAAGGACTCAGAGATCATGTAACAAAGTGAGAAATCACTCCAAAGCAAAACACATGTAGAAGACCAACAGGAAAATACCCAGGCCTATAGAAGTGCTTACCCACTGGTATTGAGGCAAAATCACAGAAAGAAAGAGTTTACGCATGCACTTAAGCTCTTTAATACAGACCAGACATTCAGTTAGGGTGAGCCTTGTTATCAGACTCAGGTGTGCAAGGAGAGACCTGATTGGTTCATGAACTCAGGAGGAGTCAAGACTTAAGGAGCTGTCTCAGAGGGGAGCCCACCTAGGGGTGCAAAGCTGAGGAAGCAGGACTCCTGTCCTGGAGTGTTGCTGGAAGCCTTTTGAGTGGAGGCTGGCTCAAATACCAAATTCTACTTTTGCCAAGGGAGGTAGGGTGGCATTCCTTTGTCCTTGGGCCTTGATCCTGGCTAATAGCCTATAAAAAGCCATCTTCCTCCTGATTCTCTTTCACTCTTGTCCCAAATATAAGGAGAAACCAGTAACGGTGAAGCAACAGATTGAGTGGGAGGTGCGAGAAAAACAAGTGAGCAGAAGAGAGCTATAAAATCCAGAGTCCAAAGGTGCCAGTTTTGACCCAGGGCAGGTGGAAACTGGAAACAGGGGAAGCATTCACATAGAAACGGCAGGGCCAGTGGGCTGAGGGGCAAGATGGTTTGGATCTGAGATGACTGTGGTCCATCTAGATGCAAACATGGCTTGAAATTCAGCTGAGAATCACGATGGATTCAAGGAACCAGAGTACAGCCGACAAGGGCCACCCAGGAGGTGACCAAGTTCAACCAGGGAATCTAAATGGGAAGTAAAGTGGCCTGGGATGGAATCATGGAGTCGCAGTGTGGAAGCCAGTATAGAAGAGGAAAGGTGCGGTAGGGAGAGTTCAGACAGAGAAAGAACAGGAAGAGGAAAAGAATGTCTGGAAAGTCAATGGAGAAGGCCAGGAGAGACCAGCTGTGCTTTAAGCAGAAAGAAGGTCAAAACAAATTTAGGCAAAAAAAAACACAACCCACTATATTCCTTTTATAGACACTTAAAAAACAAGGCGCAACGCCTTGCTGATTTTTTTCCTTCATGTCTTGTTATGTATTGGCTGCAAACAGCAAAACAATTCCTGAAAAGAATGTTAGCTTCCCTCATTCTGAGATGATTTCCAAGGCACCATTTAGTTGCCATGCCTCCTCTTTTTATTTCACAATTTATTCCATTTAATCACAAAGATATATCTCCCTGAAACTATCAAAAAAAAACCCTACTAGGTTATGAGAACATCGCATACACGATAAAGTGAAAAAACTTTTTTTTCCTTGCTATTCATGAGTCTTCATATGCAAGTTACAAGCTCAAGGTCTCTTATGGTCTTTTTTTAATCTATTCATTGCCATCAAACAAATCTTACACACTTCATGCCTCTGCTAGTTTATTGACACTTGACATAATGTAGTCTCCCCTAAGTCAGAAGCAAGCAGAAACTCTGCTATGTGAATCCCCATCCTTCCTTGGAGGCTCAGCCGGAGCTCTCTCCTACTGAAGTGCTCTCTACCTTTCTTAGCTAGTCTGGAGATACTATTTGGAATCCATCATGCCAGAGGCCTGAAGACCCGAACTCTCCAATGATCCCTGGAAGCATCTTAGGATCTCAGCTTTCTCATCAGTAAATTGCGATCATTTTTGCAATTCTGAGATTTCAAAATAACTTGATCCTATATGCTGTGGTGTAGGAATAGTTAAAGACTCTGACGCTGACTAGAACAAACCATGGTATTTATGTGCATGTTCACTCTTGCATGCACACATGCACACTGGGTAAGTTCCAAAGAAATAAACGAACTAATACAATGACTTCACCAGTGACCAATGGATTTGGAATGCAGCATACACATGGGATGGAACAGTGTTGCAGTCATGGGAAAATCCAATCATTTCATTCACAAAATTGGAGCTAAAGTTCAAAACAAAGTTAATATTTGAAAAACACTATCAGTAAAATGGACTTAGGATCCTGTTGTCTGACTTCAGGGACTTTTTGGCGCATGTCACCTTGAGTTCCTCATGTACATACTGTGCCATTGTGAGATATGCTATCTCCTCAAGTCTCTGCATATGATGGTTAGAGTTTGGAAAATTGTGTGTGTGTGTGTGTGTGTGTGTGTGTGTGTGTGTGTGTGTGTGTGCGTGCGCGCGTGTGTGCGCGTGTGTGCATAAGCAAATGAGGGGCAGTGCACATGTGTGCACATGCATTCAGAGACCAGAGGATATCCTTGGGTGTGATTCTTCAGGCAAGGTCCACCATCTTTTGTAGAAAGATTCTCTTACTAAGTTAGACTGGCTAACCAGCAAACCCCAGATATCCACTTGTCTCTGCTTCCCCAGTGTTAAGATTACAAGTGCACAACACCATACCTAGCCTTTTTAGGTGACTTTTAGGGATAGAACTCAGGTCCTCATGCTTGGGAGGCAAGCATTTTCCCCACTGAGCCATCTCTGCAGTCCCAAGCTTGGAAGATTTTTTAGTTTTCTTTGACTTTCTGCATGAGCCCTTTTTCCCCTGAGAGTTATGCTGTCTCTGTTTCAGTAACAGGCTTGTCTCAATGCCTGGTGATGTCTGCTTGGTTCTTCCTAGGAAATGGGGTGATTTGAATGCTTAGGGCCCAGCTGGTGGAGGTGGAGCCTTGCTGGAGGTGGTGTGTTGTTGGGGGCAGGCTTTAGGGTATTATAGCCAGCTCCCCCTTTCCAGAGCTTGGCTCACTCTCCTGCTGCTGTTTTCCACCTGCTGTGGCAGAGGTGATGTGCAGTCTCTGCTCACACCATGCTTTCCCCTGTTGTCATGAAGCTTCCCCTCAGACTGTAAGCCAAAAATAAAATCTTTCCTCTAATAGCTGCTTTTGGTTGGGTGCTTTGTACCAACAACAAGAAGGTAAGTGCAACAGCAAGGGAATAGACAGACAGCTGGGTGTATGTGTCTGCTGTTGAGGCCTGGGTCTGCATTTTGTTTACCTTTTGGCCTAAACACTCTTTCAAATTTGGAATATTTAGAGCATAACTGAGCTACTCTGTTTTGATAGGATCAATACCACACATTTGCTGTGATCAAGAGTGAGATCTTCAGGATCTGGTCTAGGTCTAGGAGTCTTTGATGGTGGCTATATGTATATTCTTTATCTGAATAAAACCAAAGATTCTTGGGGAAATGGATGATGTCTTATAGTTTTCTATGTCCTTTTCACACTATTTCATGTGCATAGTACACACAAATAGTTGTTGGTTGTTTTTGAAGTGCTTTCCACTAGTGAGCTTTTGAGAACAGGGGTGAAGAGCTCACCTCTGATGTTGAGCATGAAGGTGAAAAACAGCTTGATGACTTCTAAAGCTCCCTTCCCAGGCTACAATTGGTAGGGGACAAAAATAGACTAGCATCCTCATGGCCTTCCAGGACACAGTTGGAAATGTTATGCCAGAATTTCTGACTTTAAAAAAAAGATGAAATGAAGCTCTGACAATTTCTCAAAATGGCTTATTGATCATGTAGTCCAGGCCTTCTAAATTCCACTCTGAAATACACTAGAAATACCAAGTTGGTGTTGGGAAATGGAATAGGCCCTCCCAATGACCTCAAAGAAATCATAGTCATTACAGAAAGCTGTCTTAATATTTTGAGACTACAACATTCAAAGACCAGACAAGAGGAGCAATCATAAAGGTTTTACAAAACAATTGTCGGCAATGAGAACACATCTGAAAAATTACAGGAGGATTGGGAGTAACGGATCCTAAATATCTGAGGAATTGCTGACAACACTTTGAAATGATCATTTTGCCTCTTGGCAACAGCCTTTTGGTATTACAAACATCACAATAGAATTTTGAAACAAAAACTATAGGGGTCACTTAGCAATTGACTCTTATCTTAGATGTATTATTGTTCTGTTTCTTAAGGCTAAAAATATTTTTGAGTCCTGAAAGGAAAAATATAGGATAATGGTGATAATCCTCCAAGTCTCCTCTTGACAACTTAAAAATGATACATTGTACATAGCCATTTTCATCCCATAACAAAAATGTAAAAACATAGTGTGAAGAAAAGAGAAAGATATGCCCTTGTTTCAAGAGAAAAATGATGAGGGTAGATCAAGTACGAAAGGCGTCAAATGATCCTATAATAATGAAATGCAGTTGAATTCAAAGTCATCATTTTATCATCATGGAATAAGATAGGCCCTAGCTTCCAAATGAGCTAAGTAAAAATTAGAAACTGTGCTATTACTGTCTGTTCTTTGGCCTCCAAAGCCAACCCTGCCTCAATGAGCACACCCATTCCTTCCGCCCCCTCTCCACACCCAGGTGCCTATGTTCAGTGTCTCCTGCCAGCTCTGCTCACTGTCAGGCCCCATTAGGGTGACTGGTACATGTGATGCTGTATTTGTCTAGGCTTTCCCTGGTACCCCATTAACTTACTGCCCTTGACCCCTTTAAAATAACCAAGGTCTGGGTGACAAGGGAACCCCCAGCTCAGGGTTGCTGATAATGAAAATTCCACCATGTAAGGGTGTAAAATATCCCAGTGGACTTTCCTGAGGTATTGACATTGTTTCTGCAGGGAACCCCATAGAATTCTAACAAACCTACTTCACAGTTGGTGTCTAGAATAGAACCTATGCCTAGGCTAGGATTAATGCCTGTAATCACCCAAAACAAGGCAAGGCTTGGTGGTGCAGACCTATAATTCCATCTACTATAGAGACTGAAGCAGAATGATTGAAAGTTCAAGGCCAGCCTGAGCTACTTAATAAGACTCTGAAAATATGTATTAAGAGTGTTGAGTTTAGGGTTCAAAATAGAGGATCAAGACAGTTTCTTGGGCCCAAGGCTTACTCAAGGCCAGGAGAGACCCATGGGAGGAAACTCAAAACACCAAGAAAGACTGGCAGGACCCAAAGGAAAAGAGAGGGAAGGTTCAGAACTCTGAGTGAGGAAGGAAGGAAATACTAAGGGCTTTCAAGAAGAGGAGAGGGAAAACTGCACGATGATGGGGTTGACACCTTGGGCTCAAGGTGACTCAATCCTAAGTGATGGGGGGCATGTCTTTCCTGGGTCTGGATTTTATGAACTCTTATTTGGGTTTTCTGGAGGGCTTGCACAAATATTCTCAAAGAAAGTGAGACTTTGATGGCCACATCCCTCACCCAGGGTCACAGGCAGTGGGTATGAGGTCTCATTCCTCATCCAGACCTGGGACCATAAGGCTTACTCAATTTCCTTAACAGTAAATAGTGATGATCTGGTCCTGGGCATACCCATTGGGAGGGAGTGGACAGGAGAAGCAGATTCTTAAAATCTGATGAAGAGGTCTGTGGTTGGAGCCTAATGGTGTAGGGCTTTCCCAGAACACGTAAGGCCCTAGGTTCAATCCCAATACCACAAAAATCAGTACCACCCACAAGAAGAAGTGGAAGTGGAAATTACAGACTTGAACATATTCTTCCAGAGAATGATGAGGAATTTAAATTATCAAGTATATTTATTTCATATCTCAGCTCCCTTCCAAAAGCACCATGACTCCCAACAAAGTCTCTGTCCATGAGACTCTCCCCTCTCACTTGTGCCCTTCCTGCTGGTGGACATCATAAGTGTCCCCAAGGGTCCTGCCTTCCCACCAGGGCTGTGATGCATGCCTCTCTGGGCTCTGTGAATGATAAAGTGCTTCTGTTATTTAATGTGTATTGTTAAGCTGCCTCTTCTTTCTTACCTGCTGGACACGCCAGAATCTGGTTTCCATCCTGATCACAGGCCTTCTATGGAACAACTGTCTTTATGGGGATAAACTGAACACAGAGAATATATTTTGACCAAAAAAAAAATCAAGAAGGCTTTTTAACTGAAACCACTTTCTAATAATACTGTCATGGGAACTCTGTAAAATACTTGAAGTCTATCCAGCCCCAGAATATTTCAATGGTTTAGGAAATCAGAAATCAGTTATTGGGAGTATAATATTTTTGTATTTAAAATGTCCCTCTCTGCAGTTGGAGAAAAAGCATGTCAACACTACACAGTCACAATAAATACAAATAAAATGGAAAGAAAAGCAAGCAAGCAAACTAACAAACCGAAACCACAGAGGTCATTCTTCTTTTAAGATAAAAATGCTAGGGAAAGAATGGAAGAAAGAGAGAGAAATACCAAGATCAGGCTCAGCACTAATCCTGCTGGAATTGAGAGAGACACGGTAAAGGTCACAGTGGTGCCGAGCACAGGGCTCCACTCCAGAGGATGTGGAAGCCAGTGGGCTTGACTTGGTACTGTGCAAGTGTGCTTCATTACAGAAGCCCTTGGGGGGAGCTTCCTTTTCCTCGTGAACGTGGGGAGTCATCAGGAATGGAAATTACCTGGTTGTGAAGTTAAGAAGACCGCAGTAGATGCAAACAGTGGGGTATCACTCTGGGGGATTTTCCCATCATCCAAAGTGCTCCGACTTGATCCTTAGTAGACATGGCCTTCAATTACAGCCAGATCTCCTCATCTCGTTTTCAGAGGCTTATTTTGCAGAAGTTCTCCCAGGGAGCATGAAATGGGAGAACACAGAAGGAATAAGAAAAGGATTTGAAAACCAGAACAGTTATTATAGCCACAGGGGAACAAGGTTGAATGTTGGGCAGCTCTTATAAAACTTTATTTTATTTATCTTGTTTGCTGAGGATGGCTTTTACTAATGGATGTGATTGTCAAGATGGTAGCAAATATCACTTCAGTTAGATAGAGGAAGCTCTGCACTGACTCCCCCCTTGTGTGTAGGCCAGCATGTGGTGCAGGAATATTTTTATATTAGTAATGAAGTCCTCCACTGGGAGGGACTTTTTGACATGGAAGACATTTCCTGTAACTACAGCTTAGCCAGTATGAACCCTTCCAGCATCTCTCTGAAGAATCAAAACTTGCCCAGAAATCTCCTCTATTGGAAGAACCAGTTTACACACACTGCCCAAGTCAGCAATTAAACTCAGGACTGGTTGGAAAAGGGGCTGTGGAGACGAGCGGTAGATAAAGCACTAGCCATGAAAACATAAGGACAGAGGAGTTTAATCCAGCACCCATGGAAAAAGCCAAGTGCACATGGCAGACTGCTTGTCTTCCCAGCACTTGGAAGGCAGAGTCAGGGGACCCCCAGGACAAGCTACCTAGCTAGACTAGCTGGATCAGCAAGCTCTGGGGAAGTGAGAGGCTCTGCCTTAGTTACAATAAAGGGAAGAGCAAGTAGGAAGACACCAGGCATCACCCACCAGCCTCCATATGTATGCACACACACACATGTGCTCATGCTTATATACCCATGCACACACAACACATACACACACAAACTGAAAAACATGCTGGAAAAAAAGGTCTTTAGTAATGGAGCTGGGGATGATATGAAAGTAGATCCACCAACAAACTGTGTTATTTTTGTCTTCTACGTGATTAGTGCCCGCTCCCTGCTCCTCTGAGTGGGCCTGGGAGTGAAGGAACAGGGATGTGGATTGTGGAATGACCCCTTCCCACTGTCAAGGAAATCCAGTAAAGCAGGTCCTCCCCACAGTCAGCAGCATGGGCTCAAGGAGCCAAGAGGAATAGCCTTGCCTTCATCCATATTTGCTCACCAATACTCTTAAATATTTAACATCATTAACTCCTGAAGATGCTTCAGGAAACCAAGGCTCCAGCTTCCCACTGAAGGGGGATTCTGTCCTACTTGCTTTACAGCTAAGAGAGATGTACAGGAAATAGGGAGAGAGGATCTGCACGTGTTCTGTGGTTTCTTCACTGAGGTTTTCTTGCGGTCTTGGCCAACGTTGGTTTTAGACTATTATCATCTATCTTACTGAGAGCTGACAGTCTGGGCTGTCTGACTCAGTACATGGCCTCTACGTTCACTTCAGAGCTTTGTAGTCAAACTGTTCAAAAATAGAACATTTTCCATGCTTGCCAGATATCAGGTGTAGAAAGGAGCTGGTGCCTTGATACCCATCCATGTGTGTTCTGGGCCCAGCATTCCAGCAATACTGGGCAGGAGCCAACCTACTGTAAGGGCGAATACTTTTAAATTGCTCACAAAGAAACAGGAGTATTCAGTTCTACAATGGGAAAGGTCCTGAACAATCCCTTGAGGCCAAGCAGCATGAAGCAGAGTTTAGTTTGGGGCTGCTTCAACATTCATTTTGAATGCCAGTTAGACTTTGTCAGAGCAGAAGCCAGTCCAGACTCAGTGTCCTCGTGGTTCCTCACAGAGGGGAAGCCAGAGAACTACTTTATACCATACATCCTGATGAGCACTTCCCGTGGAATATGTAGACCACACCCACTCGACTGTCCCCTCACCTCCACACTGCAAGTGGACATGCCCCAAGGATCTCTCAGTCACAGAGCACCTGCACAGAGCTCGTGAACACCCATGCTAAGTCCTCCTGTGAAAACGCCCTTAATCCAGAAGCACCTCGACTCTCAACAAAGTCTCTGCCTATAACTCTCTCCCTTCTCACATGTGCCCTACCTGCAGGTGGACATCATGACATCATGACCTAAGGGTCCTGTCTTCTCTGGGAGACTGTGACACATGCCTTTTTCTGGGCTCTGTGAGTAATAAAGTCCTTGCAGCATGGAGAAGGTGGTTCAGCAGTTACGTGTGCTTCCTGCACAAAGATGAGGGTATGAGGAGGCCTGGGACCATCCCAAGTATGAATTTTTAGAATCCGCATTAAATGGCTGGGCATGGCCATGTGAGCCTGGAACCCGAGTCCCATGCAGAACAGAGAGCAGGAATCACCAGAGCTCAATGAATAAACGGAAGGCTCTGGGATCAGCAAAAGACTCTGGCTCAAAGGAGACTGACCAGGTGGAAGAGCTATGGAGATGGACACTGGACTTTATGCTCAGACATCACGGGCAAGTGCATAGGCCAGCAAATAGGCACACAGGAGCCTCAAGGGCACACACTCATGCACACACAGCACAGCACCCCTCCCTCCCCACAGACACACTCATGCACACACCACAACACAGCACCCCTCCCTCCCTCCCCACAGACACATACTTCATGCATACTTCACAACACAGCACCTCCCTCCCCACAGACACACTCATGCACACACAACACAGCCCCCCTCCCTCCCCACAAACAAGCAAACACAAATACATAACTAAAAATAATAAAAATGCTTCTGTTATTTTGTGTGTATTGTTGAGCTTCCATTTTTGCTGGACCCCCCTTGACTCTGATTTCCTTCTTGTCATGGTCCTCGTACAGGACAACCATCTTAATAGGGATAAACTGAATACAGGTTAGACAAGATCCACAGGAGCATTCCCAGAGGAAAATAAGCTCCCTGTGAGAGGGATGCATGCTCACAGGTCAGAGCTGAGGTTCTTGGAAGTCCACCAGGACATGCATGCGCCCTGTAAGGCATACTCTAATGATGCCTGCCCACCCACCTCCTGAAGCACAGTCAAGGTGGAGCTAGAGTTCCTGGCCATGCTCTGGGCCGACAGCTCAAGTTAGAGGAGAGCACACCTGAAGATGCCCAGACCTGCTGGGATTGGGGACTGGCTCCTCACACAGGTGTATCTCCTAGGTAATCTAATCTGTGTTTCCTGATACACACTTCCATCCGGGAGACTCCTGTTGCTGTTCCCATCCCTATTTAAGCACATAACTATAACATTTTCAGAAAAGGTCACATTTTGTAAAGGGATAAACTAGTACCAGATGTGTGTGGGCCTGTTCCAGATATATCTCAGTGTTGTCAGATATTTCTTTTGTTCCAAGAGTCTGAGCACATCTCATGCGAACATATCATAAGATCTGCAGAATGACAGATTATTCCAAGACTGTCCTTGGGAGCTCACATACGGCAACCTTCATACCTGGAATTCAACAGGACATGCACCTGTGAAAACTTTCCATTGGCTAAAGAATACTGTTTTTATAAATGATTCATAACCTATATCTGCATGAAAATGTCTCAATTCTCAACTCAAAGTTTGTTTAAATTTTCTGAGCTCAAGGCTGGGGAGATGGCTCAGCAGTTAAAGGCATTTGCTTGCAATCCTGCCAGCCCAGGGCGCAGTTCCCCAGTATCAGCCAAAGCCAGATGCACCAAGTGGTGCATGCATCTCCTGGACTTCATTTGGAGCAACAAGAGGTCCTGGAGTGGAGTGCCCATTCTCTCTCTCTTTCTCTCTTTCTCTCTCTCTCTCTCTCTCTCTCTCTCTCTCTCTCTCTCTCTCTCTCTCTTTCTCTCTCTCTGCTTTCAAACAAACAAATAAAAATATTTTTTTAAATTTCTGACCCCAGTAGTATATTCTGGCACTCTCTATAGGCTCTATAATTTAGTATAGTTATAAAGACATTCTAGAAAGCTCCTGATCTCTACAAAACTTTCTTGATTAACAGGAGCATTTAAAATGCATTAGGTATTATACTTGTCCAATAATTTTTTAAAGGGTGATTCTGCTATTTGATAGAGGTGGGAGAGAGAGACAGAGAGACAGATAGAGAAAGAGAGAGAAAGAGAGAATATGAAAGATACACAAGAGCAAACAAACTCCAGGTGCACGCACCACCTGTGAATCTGGCTCTACATGGGTTCTGTGGAATTGAACCTCGGCCAGCAGGCTTTGCTAGCCAGTGTCGTTAGCCACTGAACTATCTCCCCAGCTCACAATAATAAGTTTCTTATAAGATCTTTATAAGGGGACAAAGAAGAAAGAATAAAAATTAGGAGGAAATCCATGAATTCCAGGCCACCCTGAGACTACACAGTAAGTTCCAGGTCAGCCTAGGCTAGAGCTAGACCCTACCTCAAAAAATAGAAATAAATTAGAAACACAGCTAGATTAGTTATGGACTAATTGCTGTGACGAAATACCAGACAAGAAGCAACTTGAGGAAGAAGGGTTTGTCTTGGCTTACAGTCTGAGGCTCCAGTGTATGGCAGCAGGGGGTGGCTGATAGATAGCATTGCGTCTGCTCCTATAGCCAAGCCTTTCCACCAGGATGGACATAGCCCTGTGAACTGTAAGCTTTGTCATTCTCCAACCAAGGTTCCAAGAATCTTGAAAATCAGTGATGTCTATATGGCTTCATCTGATATATTTCTTACCATAATTACATGACCTGCAAAATCACAGAGGAATTTAAAATTTTCCAAACAAGAAGTATGGTGGGCAGTGTGCCCACTCACATAAGACCTTTGTGCAACAAAGCACTGTGTGAACTAAATGATGTCACTCAGCCTCATGAAATACGAAGTCATGAGAGTTCCTGTGAATGTGTAAAGGATAAACAACTCCTATTATTTAATCTTCTCTTACTATAAAGTTTTAATTTCACTTTTTTCTTTTCATTTATGTATTTGCAAGCAGAGAGAAATAGAAGAGAGACAGAGAGAACGGGTATCCCAGGGCTTCCAACTACTGCAAATGAACTCCAGATGCATGTGTCACTTTGTGTATCTAGCTTTATGTGGGTACTGGGGAATCAAACTCAGGACATTAGGCTTTGCAGGCAAGTGCCTTAACTGGTGATCCACATCTCCAGCCCAATTTCACTTACAGACCCAAATTCAAGTCATTTCATGTCCTGTATTAAATTTTCTTGCAGACACCCAAGCAGGAGATGATCCATGTTGAGCCCAAATACAACCTCTAAGAAATTAGGATGATGAGCAAATCTATTCCCACAACAAGGCAGATAACCTATGGAAGGATAATGAATAGAGACACCAAGGGTGCCCAAAATTGTCCAAAACACAAATTTAAAGACTTTTACAAACCTAATAACTATGGAAAATTTGAATTCACCCACTATGACTCAGGGAAATTTGCGGAAGAGGGGGCAGAAAGAATGTAAGAGTCATGGGGGGGAATAACTAATGCATAAAAGGGAATGTCATCATGGATTCAATGGCTTTATCTAATAACCTATGATACTGAGCATATTATTGTCTTAATATGTAAAATTTTAAGCCAATAAAAACATTTAAAAATGAAAAAAAATTATTGCAGAATTGTTGTGTAACTTGGCCACATCTGAACTCACAACATGACTCAGTTTCCCCACCTGTAGCATGAGAGGGAGAAAAGATGCTTTTAGGCAATGATCATCCCGAGGTGAACTCTGAAGGTGAATTGTAATTTAAAAGCTCCAATGTGCATTTGTTTCTTGCTTCACATTTTGACAGGCAAACTGATGCATTTTTCCTTCATCTCAGGTCACATAACAATGTCACCACCTCAACTTTTGGGTGTCTATTCTTTTTGCTTGTGGCAAGTTAAACTTGCCCTGGAGGAATGAAGAAGAGAGAGAAAGAGCAAGGAAAGCTCTTCCCACACACTGTTCTTTGCTATCGACATGCTCATGTCTCACTCTTGCCATAGTATTGACAGGAAAGGCAGAAGGGCTTTTAAAATACAAACATTCCAAAAAGTCTTGCTCTTCTTTCTGCATGACTTCCTCCTGTCATGTGTTCTGTGTGACGCAAGAGAGAATCTCTGAATACCAAACCCTTTGTGGCTCGGAGTCAACCCACACAGGAGGCCAGGTTCTGCGACAATATGATAGCATAGCATAATAAATATAAGCTTTATTGAAAAGAATAGCCATTGATCACCCATTCAATTTATGTAACTGAACTGTCATGGTAAAATGCTGTAGAACACTTTTTAAAGTCACATAGATCAATGAAGAATGGTATAATATTGGTGGTGAATGGAGACTTTACCAAACTGAAGAAATTATTTAATTGTTCTCCACATGAAATATACAAACAAAGCAGTATGTAGGTGTCTTGCATAGGCTAAAAATGCAAAGTTTAAATTCTTCTTGGGCTACCTCTGGAAGGGCGATAGATAAAGAAGAAAGGTACTATCATAGCAGAGAGCTACTGAGGGACATTTTCCCGGCATAATAATGATTAGATAAATTGTTTTTCTTTAAAAAAAATTCATTGAGAGCTCATTTTGAATCACTAAAGCTGAAATAATGCCATTAATATTGTATTACCACTTCATTATGAGTTAAGCAGAGTTTAACAAGTTTTATGAAAAAACTAGCCATCTGTTCTGAGGAAACATGTTCTGTGAACAATGTGCTTCCAGCTCAAAATGTCACCTTATAAAATTATCAAGAGAATGACGATGACAATATCCTCATCTCTGGAGGACACAGTCATCCACTGTGATGTCCAGGCCCTCTGGAGACCTTTGGCACCACTGCTCTACCCCTACTCTGACCACACTGTGTACTTCACTGAGAAATGGGAAACAGCCCCAACCCACTTGTGATGAGCTCCTCTGCTCCCTTCCTCAGTGCTGTCGCAGAAAGACCCCTTTCCCGGTCCACAAGACCCATCCATGTGACCCTGAGACTATGCTGTGTCTTTCTTCTCTTCTCGAGTAATCCACATCCTAATTATCCTTTCTGTACTTTAATCCTAACATTCCCCAAGCCAGCCTCAGTACATCAGTATTCAGGGATGTTCGAGAGCACCCCACTAGGAGGGCTGGGGAGATTGCTCAGTGGTCAGGCACTTGCCACACAAACATGAGGACCTGAGTTTGGATCCCCAGAGCTCATGTGAGGCTGGCCAGGGGGGGCATTTATCTATAATACCAGCAAGCCTATGGATTGAAGAGAGTTTATGGGCTAGCTAGCCTGACATTTGCAAGAACAGGAGACACTCCCTCAAATAACGTGAGAACAAATAGCTGAGGCTGACCTCCACATGCGCCCCCACATTCTCACATATACACACACAGATCACACACAGAAAAAAAATTGGAAAGAGTACTCCACCTTAAAAGCAATCAAGAAATCTCTTTTTCCAGAACCATCATCTGTCTCTTCCCCTTCAGCACTGCATCAGAGAAAAGTCTCTGTTTCCTGGGCCCATGCAAGCCAGCCTGGAGCCCTTCTCTCACCACTGCACTGAAACACTCCCCTAAAGTCAGCTTACGAAGACCACCCACCCAACAAGCCCAGCAGCTTTTGACCCTCACTAGCAAGAACTTTCGGTGTCCCCCAAAGCCTCAGTTGTGAAGGGCTTGGACCCCAGGCTGTGGTGCAATTGGGGCATGTTGGAACCTTTACAAAGTAGGGACTAGTTGGAGAAAGCTCATTGGGAGTGTGCCCTTGAAGAGGTGCCTCTCTCTGCGCTCTCTCTCTCTCTCTCTCTCTCTCTCCAGACACCATGAGTCCCACAGTAGCTTTCTCTGCTACTACACACACCCAAAGCAATGTATAGCCCAATGACCGTGGACCACTGTGAGCTAGAATGAAACTTTCTTCTGCTCTGATGGTCACCTCAGTTGCTTTGTCATAGTGACAGAAGCTGAGTAACATGTAACACCATATTCAACTTTTGTCCAGTACTTCCTTTTGTGGGTCCCCCCTTGTAATAGCTTTTAGGACAATGCATTCTCCTGGTTTCCCTCCTTCATCTCTTCTTGTTGGATGATACCAACAATCCAGCCTTTAAGAGTTATTGACAGTTAATGGTTGCTGAGGGAACAGGAGACATTTTCTTCAGAGGTATAAACTTTTGTGTTCTGATGATGATTCCCCCACCCCTGCTCAGGCAGGCAACCCTAATTAAACTCAGTGGGTCACAGAAATATACAAGAGAAAAAAGACATCAGAGTAGAAGAGGGACTGGCTGGGGAAATAAAGGGGGTTCAGTAGAAGGGGGACATGCACGGAGAACAGGAGAGAGTAATGGAAATACAATTATGTGTACAAAAATTGTAATAAAATAGAAAAGAAAGTTCTTTAACACCCCACCCTTGGGCTTCTTTCCTGAATTGCTCAACAATGTCCTCTGCTCCTTCCATTACTGATGTCTACATATGGTGATTCATACACATTCAGCCTTCAAGCCAATGATCTCTGTATTGCAATCTGATCGCCTCAAAGAAACAAAAGCCCAACCACAACCAAACTCATGATTTTCTATGTTCCCACAGCTGGGGGGGGAGGGGCCAAGACTCTTTCTGTGATGGCAGCTTGAGTCTGCAGGCTCATCCTTGACACACCTCTCCTTTGCTGCCTCAGCGCCTGACCTCTGTCTTGTTAGTGACACTTTCTACTAAGCGTCCTTTTTCTTTCCACTCATTACCTCGAGCAAGCTCTTGCTCAGATTACACTTTGACGACATCATAACTGGTCTCACTATGCAGTAGTAAGAGCTATCCACTAAAAATACAAAACCGTGGGACTGGGGAGCTAGCTCTGTGTGTGGGTCAATCTCTATACCTACTTTGAGAGAGAGAGAGAAAGAGAGAGAGAGAGAGAGAGAGAGAGAGAGAGAGAGAGAGAGCTGGGTGTCATAGTGCACACTTAAAATCCCAGCAATGGGGAGGCAGTGGCACCTGAGAAACAATACCCAAGGTTTTCCTCTGGTCTTTACATGCACACACACACACATGTGCATGAATACCTGTACATGCACACATATAGACATGTGTTGCAGTCAGCTTTCTAGTTGCTGCGCAGAAAGAACCCAAGCAAAGGCAGCTTGTAGAGGAATGGGTTTATTTGGCTTATGGACTCGAGGGGAGACTCCATCCTGGCAGGGAAAATGATGGCATGAGCAGAGGGCTGGACATCACCTCTGCCACAGCACTGCAAACAGCAGCAGGAAGGTGTGCCAAACTCTGGCAAGGGGAAGCTGGCTTATAACCCCATAAGCCCGCCCCTGACAACACAGCTTCATCGAGGTTGTAAGACCCAAACTGCCATCAGCTGAGGATCAATCTATCAGAACACATTCATTTGTTTGTGGAGGACACCTGTATCAAACCATGACAACATGTGTCTATTCCAGATACAAAATAAATTAAAATGATCTTAAGATAAATTATTAACTATGCTTTGAGGACTTTTCTTGCTATTTTAATAACTTTTTTTTCTTCTTTGAAGATTCCTTAAATCTTTAGTTCTCTGTTCACATGATGCCATGATTAAATTTTAAGCAAATAGTCACTTCTCTGCTTTGATTGCTCAAGCTATGTTTTAAAGATTATCCTATTTAAAGCTAGCCCTTTACTAATTTTGAGCATATCCTCTGTGATGACATTTTTATTGGGTGTTCTGTAGGTTATTTTTTTTCCTAATTTAAATATAATTCAGATGAGCATGGGGTACACAGCTCATAATCTCAGCATGTGGGCCACATGGTCTGTCAAATTCCCACACTCCCCCCAAAAGTAATCCACTCAGTGCAGAATAGTCTACTGTTATTGTTTCAGAAAATATAAAAGTTTAAAAATCTCACTCTA
>PVHP010024979.1:0-26032 GCA_004024765.1 Zapus hudsonius
GCCACCGGGGCCTTGGGCATCGGGCAGGACACAAAGTCCAGTCTTTGCCTCGTGCACAAAGAACAAGTCTCCAAAAAGCCTTAGGGAAAGCATGGGTTTATGAAAAGTGGAATTTGTACATTCAAAGCACCCGGGAGAAGTTCTCTGAAGAGGCGGAGCTTTTGTTGACTGTTAAGTGACTGACATCCCTAGATCACATTCCGTCCCCTGAGTGTGTCTCCCTGGATCCCTTCTGTCACCAGCCTGTGCGTGTGAAGCAGTCCTTACCAGCTCTGCATGGGACCCTTCCTGCCTCCCCAAGACCATCCTGGCCCTCTCGGCTGGGGCAGAAAGTGTGTACTTGCGTTTAGATTCTATTTCTGCTCATTTTCCATCAGTATCAGAGGAACAGCTATGAACCATGTCACAACTGGAATTCTTTTCAGAACCATAAGAAGTCATTCATGGAGTCTCCCCCCTCCCCACACCTCCTCAAAACCGCTCCTTACCTCACTCTCCTGTGGAGTCTGCCATGCCATTTAGATACGGTTACATCACTTATTCTGCTCTTCTCTGGGGATATTCAAATCAGAGATCTCTTCTACAGGTAATCAATCCTCCAACAAACATTTCATTACACAATTTTAAAAATAATATCCCTTGGGCTGGTGAGATGGCTCAGCAGTTAAGGCACTTGCCTCCAGTGCCTAAGGCCCTGGGTTCAATTCCCCAGGACCCACATATGCCAGACCCACAAGGTGGTGGCCCTGGTGCGCTCTGCTCGCTCTCTCTCTCTCTCTCTCTCTCTCTCTCTCTCTCTCTCTCTCTCTCTCTCTCTCTGCTTGAAAATGAATAAATAAAATATTTTTAAAAAATAATATCCCTTTCCCTAGGTTATATGATGAGAAGAGAGAATTTCTCGTGCAATGACAGTTATTCTTTAGTCCTCTTGGTTATTGAAGAGGACAAAGAAGTAAAAGAACATTGGTTTGAGTTTGCATTTTAGAACATAAATGACGTAGGGTTGGGGAGATGGTTCAATGCGTAAAGACACTGCTTGTAGGGCTGGAGAGATGGCTCAGGGGTTAAGGCACTTGTCTCCAGTGCCTAACTAAGGCTCTGAGTTCAATTCCCCAGGACCCACATAAGGGAGATCCACAAGGTGGTGGCCCTGGTTTTCTCTCTTCTCTCTCTCTCTCTCTCTGGTTAAAAATGAATAAATAAAATATTTCTTAAAAAAGACACTGCTTGTAAAGCCTGCTGTACCAGGTTCAGTTCCAGCATCGCCACGTACATCTGGGGCTTGTTTGGGGAAAGCATTCAGTCAGAAAATGGACTTGTTTATTTCATTTACTAGAGTTGTTCAGTCATCAAGTGAATTCACTTTCTTACTGTCATCCAACGGTGAGATTCGGCATATAAGTTACCTTTATGAAAAACTTGGAAAGCTGATTGAGAAATAAGCAAAGCTGATGCAACATTTAAATTTCTTTAACTCTGAACTTCATGACATATCAATTATGTCAATCATGTTTTAAAATATCCGAAATAGCTAAAGACCAAAAGTCTGTAACATATATAAGGTGGAGAATTGTCTCTCTGGGACTCAGAAGCCTCAAGCCTGTCGTTGCAGAAATCAGTTGGAAAGAATGTGGTCTCTAAGCTTTTCCAGGAACGTCTGTGGTATCAGCAGGTGCTGAGCAGCCCGGAGGTTTTCCATCATTTGTGAAGGGCAACTTGTTCTTTGGGTTTTGATTTTTCACAAGTTGAGGTGTACTCAAGGTGGTTTTTGTGTGTCATTTGTGTTGCAAGCTATCCAGTCAAGATCCTGATGACTAATTCTTGCCTGTGAAATTACCCATCAATCATGCTAATTTTCATACAATTTTTGGTAGTTTACAAAAGATATTCTGCTGTTTCCAGTGAATTTCATTGATTCTTGGTTTGAATATTCATGGGTGGTTATTTTGCCATTTTAACCCTTGGCCAAATATCTTTTTTTTTTAAGAGGAAGACTCTGCCTCTTTTTTTTAAAATATTTTGTTTATTCATTTTCAAGCAGAGAGAGAGAGAGAGAGAGAGAGAGAGAGAATGCACCAGGGCCACCACCTTGTGGGTCTGGCTTATGTGGGTCCTGGGGAATTGAACCCAGGGCCTTAGGCACTGGAGGCAAGTGCCTTAACCGCTGAGCCATCTCTCCAGGCCCCAAATATCTTTTGAGTCCACTTCTTTTTCTCTGACTTAGAGTTCTTTATGTAAGTGAATTATTGATTATATGTGAAGAAATTCTCCATTTTTTTTTTGTTTGTTTTTTTGAAGTAGGGTCTCACTCTGGCCCAAGCTGACCTGGAATTCACTACGTAGTCTCAGGGTGGCCTTGAATTCATGGTGATCCTCCTACCTCTGCCTCCCGAGCGCTGGGATTAAAGGCGTGCGCCACCATGCCCGGCCCAATTTGTTTTTTTTTTTTTAAGTGACAACCAAAGTTAAAAGGGGATAATCATCACAGAAATGAATCTATGAAGTAACAACAACATAATAACTCTACTATAAACCCAAAAGCCAGCAGCAAGATGGTCCATGATGTCACCAAAAAAAAATCCACTACTGCTTTTGTTGTACTTGTTCTGACCAGTCCTAGACCCCAGTCCTTTTAACTAACTGCAGTTACCATAATAGTTCAGTTGGTTGAGGTCATCTATCAGATCGTTGGGTTTTTGCATTGTTCTATGATTTTCATAAAGTGTTAGTTACTTTTCTCTTCACTGTGACACATACCTGATTTAACAGCTTTCAGAGGGAGCATTAGTTGGCTCACAGTTTCAAGGGATTTCACCATCGTGGTGGGGAAATGCATGAACTGCACGTCTCCGTTGAGGCCATGTGAGGGCGTGTGGTAACTGGTCAAGTTACAGCAAGCAGGAAGCAGAGACCTCAGGCAAGAGCTAGAAGTAGTTGCCACCTTCAAGTCCCACCCCTTACCCCCCACTGCTGTCAGCTAGGGTCCATATCCAATGGTTCCAGAACCTTCCAGAGCAATGCTAGGGACTATGTTATTCAATCAAACACATGTGGCTCTGGGGGACATTTCACATTCAAACACAATGATACTTACCTAGGAGAAGGGTTTCAGGCTCCTGAAAGCTGTTTGAAATTTGCAAATCTGTGACCAGATTCATTGATATTTCTTTTTAACAATATTTTTATTTTATTTACTTGCAAGCAGAGAGAGAGAGAGAGATAGAAGAGAGACAGAGAGAATGGGCACACCAGGGCCTCTGGCCTGTGCAGACAAACTCCAGATGCATGTGCCACTTTGCACATCTGGCTTTACATGGGAACTGGGGAATTGAACCCAGGTTGATAGGCTTTGCAGGCACATGCCTTAACTGCTGAGCCATCTCTCCAGCCCCCTCATTGATATTTCTGTTTTTCAATTACAATTTTATTTTTGCCAGTTTCATACATGTAAACAGTGTACTTTGGGCCATATTCATTCCCCCATTATTCTCTCTTACCACCCTCCTACTTCCTCTAAACCTCTTCTCAAATAATCCTGTCCCTTCTTTTGTGAGTCTGAAACATTTCTTATTTGATTTATTTTTTATGTGGCCCATTAAGTTAAATTAGGCTTCCTTTCATGAACATGACTGGGGATTGTTTACTTAGCAGTAGCTACCCCACTGAAAAACAAACAACCTCCCCAGCAAACCCCCCCCCCCCCGCCCCCAGCAACCATTAGCTGTCAGGAGCTTGTCTGAGAGAGGTGGGGCCTCCTGAGCCCCTTCCCATCCATGATCGAAGGTTAATGATCTCTGTCTTGAGCAGAAACCACAGCTGCCGTGTGTTCTTGAGGGCACCACCCATGTCGTGTCAGAAGGCAGCCGTCCATAGACCTTCTCCCCATCCTCTGGCTCCTTCTACCCACTCTTCCCTCTTCCTCCTCTTCCTCGGTGTTCTTTGAGCCTTGGAGAGAGTGATACATCTGTCCTGTTCCGGGCTGAGCACACACGTATTCTCAGCGCTTTTGCCAGCTCTGCCTACTGCAAAGAGGAATTTGTGACGAATATCTCCTTTGTAACTGATTCCATTACTCGAATGCTGATAAGATCTTTTCCTCTTCTGAGATCAGATAAATGCCTCATTATAATGTCATTACCTGTTTATGCATTTGCTTTTTTGCAATTAAGTATTTATCTCGAGTCAGTCTTTTATCTGCCTTGCTGTGGAGGTAGGTCTCTTGCTCATCTCACCACTTCCTCAAAGGTTTCCTTTGGGCTCTAGATCCTAAATTAGGGGTGGTTCGTCTCCTGCCTGGGTGTCAGCCATCATCGCATGTCTTGTTGGTGGGATTGGGTTGTCAACGGTTCTTGCTGCTTTCGGAAACCTATAGACAGAATCTCCAGTGGAGAGTGAGATCATTATAGGTTAAATGAGACAGACATTGTTAATTTGGCAAGATTCTAATGGTTGTAGCCTCTCTCTAGAGCTCTGGTTAGTGGGGGTTTCCCCTTGGAGCCCATGTTCCTAATAAGTATTTTTGATTAGGAAATTGGTGCCTTTAAAGCAAAAATGTGCTCTATGGCATGAAGTATGCAAATATGTTTATTCACTATGACACATTTATAACAGACATGTTCCTAGGGATGTGAGTACAATGGTTCTTTACAGGTGGCATTGTTTATACCCCACTGTATGATTTTGAAAAAGTCTGCACATAACATTTTTTAAAAATATTTTATTTATTCATTTTCAAGCAGAGAGATACAGAGAGAGAGAGAGAGAGAGAGAGAGAGAGAGAGAGAGAGAGAGCGCACCAGGACCACCACCTCGTGGGTCTGGCTTATGTGGGTCCTGGGGAATTGAACCCGGGGCCTTAGGCACTGGAGGCAAGTGCCTTAACTGCTGAGCCATCTCTCCAGCCCTGCACATAACATTTTTGTCAATTGAAAAAGAAGCTACCATCATCGCTAATTCCTGTCCAATCCATCCCAGATTTCATAAATGGGGCCAACGAGTGTTCACTTGTCCTTTGAGTGCTTTCGTCTCTGCCAGTGGAGCGGTGAGACTGGGTCATCATCAGAACACAAAGTCTGGTCTGGGTTGGCATGACAGTGCTGCTATTGTTAGAGTAAAATTAAAAATTAGAATAAAAATAAAAAATCTCAAGGCAAGAGGGAGCTAATTATTAGTAAAAGAAAGTAAAAATAAGTAAATCCAGAATGGTATGTTGGTATGCGCCTCCCCCACCTCCTCCTGCTCCTATAATCTTGCCTTTGTTTCCCTGTAATCTTGCATCTGTGGTTAAACACAGTAAATACTGAGAATGGCCTGGCCGATGGGTTCTACAGATATGGAAAGAATGTGCAGATGCTCTGGTTAATGGAAAACCCTGTAAAATTCGCCAAATTATAGTGTGCCTCTTTAGAACTATATAAGCTCTGCTCAAACTTGGCTCTGGGCTCATGGCCTCTGTCTTGCTATGGAAACGCATTGAGCCCTGGGCATGCCTGGTTACTTTTAATAAAACCCTTTGCGTGTTGCATAGGAGATTTGGTCAGAGTCTTCTTGTGAGTCGGGGGTCCGGGGTCCTAACACTATGTGGACTCCTGAGTCACTTGCTCGACGCTACTTACTCCCACAGAGACAGCTTGTTCATACGGGGACCTCCCACTTTGCCAAACAAGGTTCTCACACTCCCCACTGACAGGTGTTCAGACTTCAGAAAGGTGTCCTTCCTCAGCCACCTGCCATGTGATGATATGCAGGGCTGGGTCAGGCATGAGGCAGGCTAGAATGTATGTGTGGAATGTCCAAGCATGTGCTCAGGTATTGATTCTATATGATGTAGGCTCTTTGGTTAGTATTGGAAAACTTGGATAATATTGAGAAATAGGAAAAGTTACGGAATCAATTAGAGTTCAATCAGGAGGCAGAAAATACACTAGTCATCTTAACTGATATCCTCAACTGTCCAGTAATGACAAGATGGCAATGTGACAGTCACTTTGATTTCAGTGGTAAAATACCTGAGACAATCAACCTAAGGAAAGGAGGTCTATTTGGGCTCACGGTTGCTTTGGGCCTGTGAAGAGACAGAACATCATGCCAAAATTTCTTAACTAATGGAACCTGGGAGGGAAAGAAAGAAAAAGAAAGAAAGAAAGAAAGAAAGAAAGAAAGAAGAAAGAAAGAAAGAAAGAAAGAAAGAAAGAAAGAAAGAAAGAAAGAAAGAAAGAAAGAAAGAAAGAGGGAGGGAGGGAGGGAGGGAGGGAGGAAGGAAGGAAGGAAGGAAGGAAGGAAGGAAGGAAGGAAGGAAGGAAGCGAGAGAGGGGGCGGGACTTGGGGTTGGTTT
Source organism: Zapus hudsonius (assembly GCA_004024765.1). Lineage (NCBI taxonomy): Eukaryota > Metazoa > Chordata > Mammalia > Rodentia > Dipodidae > Zapus > Zapus hudsonius. The sequence goes on from PVHP010024979.1 coordinate 6,335, forward strand.
TGTGTTAGTTTGAATGTATGCCCCTCCATAGACTCATTTGTTTTATTAAAGCTTATAACTCCAACCACCTGCCTGGAGGAGTGTCACTGGGGACAGATCCTGGGGTCCAGCTTTAACGTGTGTTGGGGATGGATCTGATTTCCAGCCAAGAGGTATGCGGAGCAGTCTGAGCTCTGGGGGTCTTGCTTGCTGCAAAATTCCCTGCTGCTGCTTTAGTTTTTGCTGTTTGGATGTTTCTCTCTGCTTGGATGAATAGAAGCAGCTTCTTACACCATTGATGGAACTCCCCCACACACACACAGGATCTAGCTTGAAATAAACCCCTTCTTCCCATAAACTGTGTCTGGTTTGGATGTTCATCCCAGCACTGTGAGGCTGTCTACAATAGACGTTTGGTACCAAGAGGGGCTGTTGTTGCACACAATGAATGTGGCTGTGTAGATTTTGGTCTTTTGGAATTTAGGTGCTATGGGAATATGTATGGAACTGGTATTTGGGACTGAAGAGGCCTTCCAGAGTGGTAAGCCAAGTTTTATGGGTTCCTCTTGTGAGGGTTGAAAATGCTAAGTGAGGAGAGAATTATATTTGCAGGCTTTGCTTATCAACTGTGATAGTTAAGTGTTGTTGTCAACTTGACCTTCAAGTAATCTTGGGTGGGTCTCTGAGGATGTTCACAGGAAGGCAGCCTCTCAGTAGGGGGCAGGATGTCAGGAAGCTCAAAGGAGCTAGAAGGAAACATCCTTTCCTGTGTGGGCAGTGCAGGAAGGAAATTCCAGAGACTCAGGAAGCCATTAAGTCTGGGATAGAATTGCAAGATCCCACCCTAGGGCTATATAAAGGTGAAAGAATTCTCTCCTTGCCTTCCTGCCTGTTTGCTGTTCTGTGTGTGTGTGTGTTGTTGGTGATGGGTTTTTCTCTCTGCTTGGACCTGTGAAAGAGGGCCAGCCTCTTTGGCTCTTACGGAACTTCCCCTCAATTGGTAGTTTCAATAAATCCTTTCCTCCTCCAAATTGTGCCTGGTTTGGAGATTCATCCCAGCGGCATGTGGCTGACTGTGAAATCAACTTTCTAAGGAGAAGGAAAGACAGCGGAGAACTTTGAAGGCTGGCTACATTCTGCTGCCCGTGCCCAGAGAGTTTGATCAAGGCTGAATTTGCTGATGTGATCGGTGGGAGATAGAGAACTGAGGGGAAATAAGATTTAAAGTTGAAAAGACTAAGGAAGTTGAAGGTTACTGGCACAGGTGGTTACTGAAGATGCTATTATAGTTAAGGATGGCTTTACATTGAAACAGCAGAAAGACTGCCTGCTGTGATTCCATCCAGGAAAGACTGGATGCTAGACATGCAAACTCTTTTGAAAGAAAGACACTACTCCTCAAGGTCAGGATTTGTTTCCTTCCTAAATGTGGTGGTTTAAATAATGTCTCCCAAAAGAATTAAAGGTTTATTAAAATTGTAAATAGTCTCCAGCCAGTTCTGGCTAGAGGAAGTGTGTCACCTTGGCCAGATCCTAGGGTTCAGCCCTAAGGTGTTTCTGGGGTGGGTCTGGAATTCTAGCTTTACATATGCAAAAAGCAGTCTGAGCTCAAGCCTGGAGTTCCTCTTGTTTGCTAGTTTGGAGTGTGCTTGCGTGAGATGCTGGTGGTGGGCTTCTGTCTTTGTCTCTGCTTGCTTCTGTGAAAGGGGGCCAGCCTTTCCTTAACTTCCCCTGGGTCTGTTCCTTCAATAAATATTTTCCTCCCCAAATCGTGCATGGTTTGGAGATTCATCCCAGTGGCGTGTGGCTGACTACGACACTAAATTTAAAAATATGGCTGTGTCCTGCACACCTGGTATTGATATTGGAAGCTTGGAAATATATGGAAGGGGGTCATGGTTCCAGGAGCCCCTGCTGAGATGCCGCATATGAGGCGGGCATGTTGTCCCTGACAGAGACACCACTCGGCCATAGTCTGAAGGTAAATAGGAGCCTCTGCTGAGATGAGGCATGGGAAACATGGTATTCCTGTTTCAAAGGCAGGAAAGGCCAGTGTATGGAGCTGAAGGTGGACCGTGGTTTGTGATGGAGACCTGAGGATGTTCTGGACATACCAGAGCTGTACAAGGGCTACCATGGAGCACTGGAAGGTTTCCCCAGCTACTCAGCCCAGCTAGAGAAGCAGAATTGGAAAATCCAAAGACTGTTGTCACTGGTCACTGGTTATGGATGTTGGACTTGAATTGCAGGTGTTTGATATTTGCCTGATGGTTATTGATTTTGCACTGGTCCAGCTCTCTTTGCTATGCCTCATAGAAATGCTATTGTAGTCAGCTCCATACTGCTGGAATGAACTTCCAAACGAGACACAGTTTATGGGAGGAATGGGATTTATTTGAAGCTTATAGATCTATAATGGCCAAAGAAGCTGGCTCTCACTCACAGATCTAAGCCGAGAGACACCCCCACCCAATGCCATGTGCAAGCACAAAAACGGGCAGCCAAACAGCAAGCAGCCAGAGCTCCCACTACTCTGTGCAGACCTTTGGGCTAGAAATCAGACCCACCCCCAGTGACACCTCCTCAAGCCAGGCAGCTGGAGACAAGTGTTTAAAAAAACCAACACCTGAGTCTATGGGAGACATTCTAACTACCACAAACAGAAATGTGTACTCTGTGCCATTATGCATTGGAAGTATGTAAATTGTTTTTTGTTGTTGGGGTTTTTTTTGTTTCTGTTTGTTTTTTTGAGGTAGGGTCTCCCTCTAGCCCATGTGCATGAGCAGCACCCATATACACACATTCATCCACCCATCATGAATGTTCACACACACACATGCACACACACATACACATGCACACACATACACACACATGCACACATACACATGCATACACACATACACACACATACACACATGCACAATACACAGGCACACACATGCACATATACACACATGCATATACACATGCATGCATACACACATGCACACACACATACACACATACACATGCGCACACACATGCACACATACACATGCACACACACATGCACACACACATACACACATACACATGCACACACATACACACGTGCACACATACACATGCACACACATGCACACATACACATGCACACACATGCACACATACACATGCACACACACATGCACGCATACACACATATACATGCATGCATACACACATACACATATACACACACATGCACACATACACACATATACATGCATGCATACACACATACACATATACACACATGCACACATACACATGCACACACATACATGCATGCACATATACACACATACACATGCATACACACATACACACATACACATATATACACATGCACACACACATACACACACATACATACACACATACACATATACACACATGCACACATACACATGCACACATACACATGCACACATGCACACGCACACACAAGCACACACATACACACACAGGCACGCACACACACATACATGCATACGCACATGCAAATGAGCACACACATACCATCCCATCATTGATGCCGTATTCTCTTTATTAGAAGCAAGCTGGTATGTCTGACCACCCTATGGATGTAGGGTCACACAAGCTGTGCATTTCAAGGCTCGGGAACAGCAGGGACACCTCAGAGGGTGCCCTCTAAGATGTTCCCAGCACTCATGACAGGCATTCTCCTGCAGCCAAGACGAACATCTCACCAGCAAAGTTATTGTCGTTGTTGTTGTTGTTTTTGAGATATTGGCTTTTGGAAAGAAACTGCATGTTAGATTGACAGGGATCAGAGTATGCAGCCCTCTGGGGTTGGATGTTCCCTGCAGTTTTTGAAAGAGGTGCACCATGAGCATGCAGAACAGCTTTGACTTCCCTCCAACCTGACACTAGTTCTCTTTGCAGTTTGCATTTCTGGAGTCAAATGTTTTGAACACTTGCCTTGAAAAGAAGACAGCATTATCTGAGCAAATCTACCTTTGTTTGGAGCTCAGACTCAGCTGACCTCCACCAGACAGTGTTCTGCCCAGCAAGGGCATCTGTGGAGGGAATGGGTGGGCCTGTTTCCCCGTGGAGGAATGAATGGTGGTGAAGTCTCTACATCCATACCTTTTTGCAAATTGTTTTTGATGCATCTGGCTTTCTGTGGGTACTGGGGAATTGAGCCAGGGCCACCGACAGGCTTGCAAGCAAATGCCTTTAACTGCTGAGCCATCTCTCCAGCCCACAAAATCCTTTTTATTAACATGCAGAGAAGGACGCTTGACTTGTGATGGCTGCATTTCTGGTTTCTTGACTTTCCAGTCGTGTCAAGAGCTGTGCCTTCAGTAGAAACTGTACTTTGAACTGCAACCTCCCCTGGGCTGAGATCACTGCACAGCCTCCCTTAAGTTGTTGGCAATGGTAGCAGTTATGGATCCCAAGGGGGAACACCGAGATGCTAACACAGAGACTGCACAGGCACTCGGTTAAATGCAGCGTCCAAGGCTTTACTATAGAGCACGCTTTGTATCAGACCACATTGCCCAACTGAGCACGTGTAAGGTGGGCTGGCCAGAGCTGTTGTGTTTGGTAGATTGGATGTATTAAATGCATTTCAACATACGATATTTTCAGTTTACAATGGGTTTATCCAGATGTGACTTGGTAGTGCATTGAGGATCTCCTGTAAGGAAATGAATTGTAGAGAGTTTTTACAGTTAAATTCTTCCCTGACAGGTGCACTTAACCCTTTCTGGCATTGTGCATTCACACTCCATCTCCTACCCGCACCAAAAGAAGATGTTATAAGGGAATTCTGTCTCATTCCTTTTTACTGTGACAACTGCAATATTCTTTATACCTATCTCAAAATTCTCCCTTGCTGGGGAGGGAAACTGGATACCAGCCATTGGCAATGGAAACCAGCCTTCCTCTGCAAGACCCTGGGGCATCTGATTATTTTTTATTGTGCGTAGATTCTTTCTATTGTGGTAGAAAGAATTCTGTGTAGCTCTGCCTTCCTGTATGACACTGTCAATATAATGAAATTGCTTAGGACTGCTACTCAGACAGGCTTTCTTGCTTGGAAAATGTTGGCTGCTTTTATCTCCCAGAAATTAAAAGGAGAAAGAGGAGGAAATAGGGAGAGTGTTCAGCCCCACAAGCTCTGAGCCTTTGTCGCATGTCCTACATCTGGTTACACATGGCATGTACTGGAGTGCTCCTGAATACGGTGCTGCCCATCTTCCTGTACGGTGGCCATATGCCCTGACCTTTCTCAGATAGTTTTAGTTGTGTGTGTGTGTGTGTGTGTGTGTGTGTGTGTGTGTGTGTGTGTGTTGGGGGACCAAGGGATGCCTGTCGCTTTGTTTCACATGGAACTGTCACCCAAATGCATGTCACCACGATGAGACACAGCACAGAGAGGTTGGCCACATGGCCACCGCCACCACCAGCACCTCTGCTGCAGGCAAACCTCAGCCTGGCCTTCTAGGCCGCTGGCTCAAGGGCAGAGCTGACTACCTGCCACCCATTAGCACAAGCCTCAGGAGAGGACCCCGCATCGCAGCAGGCCTACCTGGATGCCATCTGTCATGGTTTGATCCAGGTGTCCCCCACAAACAAATGAATGTGTGCTGATAGATCGATCCTCAGCTGATGGCAATTCGGGAATTAGAACCTCACTAGAGCTGTTGGGGGCGGGCTTATGGGGGTTATAAGCCAGCTCCCCCTTGCCAGTATTTGGCACACCTTCCTGTCCTTGTTTGCAGTGCTGTGGCAGAGGTGATGTCCAGCCCTCTGCTCATGCCATCATTTCCCCTGCCAGGATGGAGTCTCCCCTTGAGTCTGTAAGCCAAATAAACCCATTCCTCCATAAGCCGCTTTTGCTCAGGTTCTTTCTGTGCAGCAACTAGAATGCTGACTGCAACACCATCTCTCCAGATCCCTTATTTTGCTTCTACAATGATCTGTTTCTTAGTCATTAATTCAAATGAAGATTCTTCATTTGAACGCTCAATGTGACTAAGTTCCTATATCATTGCTGATGTTTTCCTGGAAGTTGTCAACAAATGTTGCTTGTCTCCAAAACTGTCTCTTCTGCCCCAGAACCAGTATCCACCCCACCCACCCTGCCGATAGGCTCCAACCCATCCATGGTGTGTGTCTGCTCAAGAAGAGCTAGCTGAGATCTTACCGAGGCCAGAGCCACCCTTGGACCTTGCAGTGTGGAGACACGTGACTTTTTGATTGCGTTCATTTTCTGTCATTTGCAACCAGAGTTACACTCCAACAGGCTCCCACCCCTAGTCTTGTGGGAGATGACTGCATCCACGTGACCTTTGCATGAGGGAGGTGACACAGGCCGCACTGACAGCAGTCTTCTCTCCTGCTTAGCTTCTCAGTGTTGTCTTCAGTTGAACTCACTGCACCAGGCTGGAACGTGCCCCTGAGCATCCTGGGTCATCCTGCTGTCAAAGATGCTGGTCTTCCAGGGCTGCAGGCAGCCTGGGCTCATGTCAGCTTCTCACAACCTCCTGAAGTCCACATGAAGCTCCCTCAGATGCGGCCCTCGCTGTGGACCAATCGCTCTTCCCTGATACCAGCACTCCCTGGCCCTGTTCTGTTGGGGTGCACACAGACGGCCTCTAGTGAGCAAACAGATCAGCAAGTGGCCCTGCAGGGCTTTATTACCACTGAGGCAGCCGAAGCTGGGGGGGGGGTTCCACATGCTCCAGCAAGGAAAATTTTAACCATATTTCCAGTCAGCCCTGAGCAATCTTGCCTGCGGTCGTTCTTTCTCTTCTGTCCCTCAGACTGATCCAGACCCACCCCGACGTGTCCACTGTACCCGCCTACCCCAAATCAGAAGTGACTTCTCTGGCTTCTCACTTTCCTGGGCATTGACAGAGGATGCTATAGATCCTGAGAAAATTAAGTCATCAACTCCCAGGTGTCTCTGACATCCTCAACAATGTCTAGGCTGGAGAGCCACAGGCCCTCGCTCATTCCAGGAAATAATGGTCGAATGCAAGAAATTCTGTGTTGACACTGGGCTGTGCCTGGCTGAAGGGGTGGAGCTGTGACTCGTGCCCATGGGCCCCATCTGGGTGTGGAACCAGAGCCCAGGTAGAAATAACAGAAGCTAAAAGCCCTGATTAGACCAGGTGCATCTGGGGCTGTCTCTGTGAGGTGTTCTTAACACCCTGCGGGTTATAATCGAATGCACAATAATTGCACCAATTTCCAAGAACGCGTAAGGTGGAGGGGCCAAAGGAGGTGACGGGCGCATCTAGCACCTTCCTTCCCACAAGTCCTCTCTGTGCTCTGTCCTTCCAACATTCCACATCATGTAGGCCCTGGCAGCTGGCCCTCGGCAATGAAGGCAGATGACCCTAACCTAGGCTGCTAGCTGACACACCCAGAGACAGGCCCTGGAGGAGGATGTATCAGCAGGGCTAGGGCTCGGCCAAGACAGGAGAGGCGGCCTGTTTCCTGAGAAAGCCCTGGGCCAGCCAGATGTGGGAGACAGCAGCAAGCGTAGGCCCAGGGTCCATCAGACTTGGGCCTCTTCGGCTGGGAAGGTGTGGGGCAAAGACCAGAAATAGGACCAAGCTGGCTTCTGAGAGTCACTGCAGGACCTACGTCACACGGCCTTGGGCACAGGGACCCCCCAGTTGCCTTTTTAGCTTCCTGTCCATCTGTGGCATCTCCATATCTCCTCCCAAGATCAAAAGTCTTATGAACTTGAACCAAGCTAAACTTTCAGTGCAAACATTTGATCTACTGGTGGCGATTCCAAGGTGTGAGCTAAGGTGACACATAGAACACTTCTCTAGGTCTGACCATGACCTAGAATCTAGGATCCTGGCCTTGAGTCCTAGAAGATGGATTTTGGAGGGTTTGTTTGTTTATTTGAAATTATTTATTAGCTGCACGTGTGTGTGTGTGTGTGTGTGTGTGTGTGTGTGTGTGTTGTAAACCAATACCAGATCCATGCACCATTTTTTGTGTCCAACTGTACGTGAGTTCTGGGGAATTGGATCCTCACCAGCAGACTTTGCAAACCAGCATCTTTAACCTTCTCCTCAGCCCTTGTTTTAGAAATAGGTTCTATGTAGTCTGTGCTAGCCTTGAACTTGCTATGCAGCTAAAATGACCTTGAATTTCTAATCTTCCTGCCTCTACGTCTTGAGTGTGGGGATGAGAGGCATGCACCATCACACCTGGTTTCTTGGGTGCTGGGACCCCGGCCCCCAGAAGGTGGATTTGGAAGGTCCTGGAATAGACAATTAGAATAACATTGCTTGTCTTCATCTAGAGATGGAGAAATTGAGAGCCGAATGAAGCTTCTTTCTTTTTAATTTTTATTTATTTATTTCGGGGTGTGTGTGCATGTTCCTGCGTGTGAGTGTGAGGCCACTCATGCTAAGCAGCATGTGTGGAGGTCAGAGGTCAACTTTTGGGCTCCAGTCCTTGCCTTCTACCTCATTCTGGTCTCTCACTACCTCATTTACCAGGCTGGCTACTCCATGAACTTCCAGGAAATTCTCCTGTCTCAACCTCCCGTCTCACCATCAGAGAATGCTGGGATGACAGGAGCCATCATTATGCGGGACCTGGGGACCCAGGCTTGAGCGTAAGTGCTCTATCCACCAGGCCATTTCCCCAGCCCAGAAGTCTACTTCCTTCAGTTCTGCAGGCTTAGAAGTCTGAGCACACACACACACACACACACACACACACACACACACACACACACACAGGCCACCAGCATCTGGAAACAGCCTTCAGAGCTCAGCAGAGCAAGTGTACTTCCGATCAGAGAGAACTCAGCTGAGCTCATTGTTTCAAGAGGAGCCCACGACCACAGTGGTGACCTTTGTCTTTTCCTCAGGCATGAGCCCTGAGACCTCATCCCATCTAAAACTGTCCCTGCGGCAGGAGCTTTGGGGGGGGGACAGTGACCCCACAGCTTGAAGGCTGGGTGGCTCTCATCGACTCACGTGTTTGAATACTTAATCCCCTGCTGGTGGCAGGTGCCATCATTTTGGAAGATTGCGGCCTTGCCAGAGGAAGTGTGTCGCTGGGGGTGGCCCCGAGGTGTCATGGTCCAGGCTTACTTCCTGTTCTATCTCCTGCTCCCTCACTGCAACATGACTCCAGCTTCCTGCTCCCGACATGCTCTCCCTGCTTGATGAGACTTCCCTCAAAACTTGACGCCAGATTAAACCCTTCCTTTCCACAAGTAGTTTCTGCTCCGGTGTTTTGTCCCTGGCGTCTGTTGGTCCTAGTTAGCCCTGGGGCCCCGGATGCATCAGAGGTGACACGGTCTGGAACACAGTGCACAGCTATAGGAATCTCCTTGTCTCTGAACCTCTCTCCCACCCACAGGTCCCATGTGCCCCCCAGCATTGCTTTTGTGGCTCCCACGACAGGCCACTCTGCACCCCTTCTGGAGAAGAAAATGAGCCCTGCAGGAGCTGACGTCACCATCTGGCCCAAGTCAGGGGAGCCAGCAGATGGAGGAGTGAAAAATAGATCCGAACCCCACGAGTCCAGGGACTGACCCTTCAGACTGTGATCAGTGGGTCTGCTCACAGCTAGCTTGCAATCCCGAAATCTGCCGCTTACCCTTTGGGGTGACCTTGACCAAGATGTTTCTTCTCTCTAAAAGGCTTGGTCTTTGATCTGTAAGCTATCAGCAGTAGTAGCTTTTCCCATAAGAGAGAAAACATGTATGTGAATCTTTTCTATAAGGCTCTCGCAGGCACACACACACACACACACACACACACACACACACACACACACACACACGAGCAGATAGCATAGCGGCTGGCGTTGAGCAGGAGTGGGGTGTGCCTGAGATCTGATCATGGTAGCCTGTGGCTTCCGAGGGGTCCTCCCCCGTAGTGGGCTCCCACAGTTAGAAAGGACTGAACCAGCACCATGTATAAGGTGAACACGGATGAGGCCCGCCTCACAGTGGGGTTCACATACAGTCAGCTTCTTGCTATCAAAGAAACAAGTCAGTGTCTGTAACAATAGAATGGATGAGTGGGTTGTGGGATGGGCATGGGGTGTGTCAAGGTTTGATCCAGGTGTCCCCCCCCAAACAAATGAATGTGTTCTGATAGATCGATCCTCAGCTGAGGGCAATTCGGGAATTAGAACCTCACTGAAGCTGTGTTGTTGGGGGTGGGCTTATGGGGTTATAAGCCAGCTCCCCCTTGCCAGTATTTGGCACACCTTCCTGCCACTGTTTGCAGTGCTGTGGCGGAGGTGATGTCCACCCCTCTGCTCATGCCATCGTTTTCCCTGCCAGGATGGAGTCTCCCCTCGAGTCCGTAAGCCAAATAAACCCATTCCTCTACAAGCCACTTTTGTTTGGGTTCTTCCTGCGCAGCAACTAGAATGCTGACCGCAACAGGGTGTCTCCTCGCAGGGGTGTTAGCAATACTACAATGTGACCAGCTGAAACACAGACGTGGGCCAATCCCATAAACACAATCAAACAAGGAGCCACATACACAAGGGTGCATGTCCCATGGCTTTATTTAGATAAAGTCCAGACACAGACCGCACTAGTAGACACTGTGGAGAGAGGACTGTGGCCCCCTCAGGGAGGGAATGCCACCTCCAAGGGGCAGTTTGTGTTTCGTGGTGTGGCTGTGGCTACTCACCTTGCATGAAATTCCCTGAGCTGTGAAGTTAGGATTTGCACATTTTGTTCCTATATGTATGCTAAGCCTCAAGGAAATCTAGCAAAACATAAGGGAGCCAAATCCATTCGCTGAGCTATTTGTTCTAAATTATTCATCTTTCACAATCAGTCCAAGTCGCGAGGCTGGTATTTGAGGCCAAAAGAAGGAGAAACAGGAAAAGATAGAAATCTCTGGTTGAAAGCGGTGAAACCAAGATGCAGAGAAAGGAAGCGACCCCCAGATCTTATCCCCCTGTTTGACCACCCCTCGGGTCTCATTGTCCCCTTCGGGTCTCACTGTCCCCACCCCCAGGTCTCATAGTCATCCGTCAGGCTTTCCTTGAACTTCACCCTCTTAATTCTGTATCTGACCAATGAAATCTCCCTTCCAGGACATGGGATGGGAAGGAAACTGGGATTATTTTTAGTTCTCTAAAGGCTGTAACCTCAAACAGAGCAAAATGTCATCTAACGACTCCTCCAAGCGCTACACTGAAAATCAATTTTTCCCTCCTTCCTTGTATCACAGCTAGGTCACCAGCAGACACCTTGCAGCTTCACTGGAAATTGCAGGTACCAGCAATGCTAACTAAGTCTTCTGCTTTTCTGCACAGACTGTGCCTGTCTATTCTGGAGGAAAATAATTGAATCTATCAAAAAAAAAGTCTTTCCCTAGAAATAAATTGAAGAAGTAAAGTATAAGTAATATCATGATTTTTAATACAATTTTTTATTGTCCATAATAAGTTACAATATTTAGTGGGCAAACAATGAGTTGTTATCCCCAATTCCCCGCTGCCCTCCCCTCCCCCCTCCACTGGATACCCTCCTCCATGGGTCATCTGGATCAGTCCTTGTGACAGGGGACCATGGATAGCCTAGTATTCAGCCAGGTTCTCCTGGCCATGCCTCTGGATAGTCTCCCCCACCACGGCTCTCACAATCTTTCCGCCCCTCTTCCGCTCAGTTCCCTGAGTCGTGGTGGATGAGTATTAAGGCTGCTTTAAGGTTGTGAGCTTAGGGGTCTTTGTGTCGAAAATCATTGGTTTCTGTCTCACTGGCTTATCCTGTGTTGATTTAATGGTGTGGCTGTGGGTCCCAATATCATGATTTAAAATTGATGACATTAGAGAAAAATAAAGCTTTGACTCCCGCCAGGAAGAAAAAAAAACCTAAATATGAATGGCACTTATAGAGTTCAGAGGATGCACTATGACCTTGAAGGTGGGGAAGGACTTCTACACAAGTCCTGAGCCAAAATTGTGAGTTGTGTGTAAAAACACACGCATGCACACACACGCACACTCACGCACGCAATGCCCTGACATTGTATGCGTCATTAAATCAAAATAAGGCTTTATCTGTGGTGAAGGAGGTCACGAGCAAAGTAACAGAGGACAGAGAAACAGAGAACAGTGATGTCATGGCCCAAGCTGACAATCATGAAGACCAATGAGAAAAGGCATGTGACCCCCCCAAAAGGAAAACTGAGTAGAGTCTGGACAGGGATTATAATTTCATATTATATATTATATATATATATAGCAAAGGGATTCCGGGGGACATGGGGCAAACACATAAAGTTGGAATCAAGGAGACGCAGCTGAGAGCCCTCGGACACCCTGCCCACCTGCATGACAGTCCCCCAGACGACACCTGGGACAGTCCTGCTCACCTGAGGAAGGACACCTGCCTTTGGGGGTGTTCTCCAAGTCAGCGTTTCTGATACTTCCTGAGGGGGCTGGAGAGGCTCTCTTGGCATCCTAGCTCTCTGCAGATTTTCCCTGGGAAACTCCACTCCGCCCTCACGCCTAGAGGGTTTCTGCTGACTGTATGTGATTACGTCTTGACAGGGTTTTGGGGTTTGGTTTCTCTGTCGTTTCTTTGAGGACATTTTCCCATCATCTTTTGGCGACCGTGGCATCCATCTGGAATCCAGGCAGCCTGTCAGGGGACAGAGGAAGTCCTTGCCACCTCTTCACATAACACTATTTTTGTCTTTCCAAGCAAAAGACAATGAATCGGGATATCTTCGCCAACTCCATACACATCCACCTGACTTAGACAGGGCACCTGTCCCGGCATAAGCCCAGGGAGCCCTTTGGTTCCCTAAGATGTCACCGCTCTTGCCAGGAGGCCACAGATGGGCGGGTGGGGAGGCTTCCAAGTGCTCCTGGCAGGTCCTTCCTGGCTCTGGGCCAGTGAGGTTGTCCAGCACATCCTCCCTCAGGACAGGATGGAGGTCTGTCTTCTGTTCCAGACAGTGCTGAGACCCACCGGAAGGAGGGGATTCTGCAGGGGGTCCAGGTGTCCAGGACAGGGGGAAGGCACACGGCAGTGAGCCCTGTGTTCAATGAAGTGGTCACTCCATGGCCACGTGCCGGCCAGTGGGGTTCCTCCTTCTCTCTCTCTCTCTCTCTCTCTCTCTCTCTCTCTCTCTCTCTCTCTCTCTCTCTCTCTCTCTCTCTCTCTCATCGTATTTGCTGAGTCCTTTGGAAGTCTATAGAGGTGTGGACTGATTTCAGGCTAACTGTGTGGGGGTCATGGCCTTCTGGGACAACCAGGAATTACATGCTCATTGGGTGAAGTTTAAATTTGCTTTCTTGGTGACGCTTCTGCTTCTTGCTCTTCTAGAATAAAGAGAAATGTGACGTCAGCTTGTTATTTCTTACCTTTGGAAATGAGAAGATGGTCCAGCCTGTGTGACGTCAACAGATCACCAACCTTTTTCCTCTCCTGCTTCTCGGCCACCCTAGGACGCAGGCCTGAGTCGCTAGCTGTTCAGTTAACTATTTCGTACAGCTTTCATTTGGGGTTCCCTCAGGGAGAACCGCTTTGTCTTGGGACTTTTTGTATCTTGCCTCCCCCTCTTCCCCCGCCCTTTCTCATGTGAGACATTCACTGGCAGTTTGTTCTTTGGTTAATTAAATAACTAATTAATTTGTGTGTGTGCAAGTGATCACACACTTCAAGTGAGTGCCACTTTGAATGGGTGCTGGGGACTCGAACCCAGACGGGCAGGCTTTGCAAGCAAACGTCTTTAACCACTGAGGCATGTCCCCAGGGGCACATCTGTTGTACGTGTGTGGCTAATGTGAGCTGTGTCTGAGAGACAGAGACCCCGGCAGCATAACTCAGTCATATTTCTGTGGTTTCTCTACTGCTGTCTCAGGACGCAGGAGAGTCCCAGGCTTCAGTCTGAGAGTTGGCCAGTCGCCCTCAGAGACCCAGCACCACCTGGACTTGGTGGTCCTGTGGTCCAGATGGGAGCCACACTGGCATGTAGGGGGCCATGGGAGATGAGTTCGTGAGTTAGCCTCCAGGCCTGTGTGGCTCTGGTTGTATGACAGCTTTGGATCCCTGGTGAGACTTGGGTGTGGACTCGAGAGGCTCTCAGCCCTCCAGGGTCCCCTGGCCCACAACCGCCATTATTCTAAGGGTGCAGCTCAGGAAAGCAAGACCCCTTGTGAACTCCACCTCCAGGGATAAGACGGACTGCAATGGATCCCCCACACACACCTAAAGAAAGGGGCGCCCCTAAAAATGACCTCACCTGCTTTCAGGAAAGGTTCCCGCAGCCTGGGCAGGACCCTGCACTACCAGGAGTGGCCACTGGGTGACACTCGCACCTGGCAGCGCCCTGCCTGGGCCAGGCTGCTGGACCAGGAAGGTGCTGGTCCTTGGAGAAGGTGGCATGCCTTTTCCAGAAGGGGAATCTCAATGCAAAGACAGAAGAGGGGCAAATGATTTCTGCTTTCCTTTTGTCGTTCTGGTAGGACTGGTGGAGCATGCCAACTGAGATGAGCCCTAACCTTGCCGCAGTACCCACTAGGGCAGAATCATGCCCAGTCAGCCTTCACCTCAGATGCCCTCAGAGGACGGGCCAGTTCTGTCAGGTGGACGCTGGATGGACTGGACACATGTTCCTCCACCCCAGCCTGTGTGCAGCAGGCAGGCTGTCCCCAGCCTCGCCAGACACTGGAAGTGTGGGGCCTGTGTGTTTGTGTGTGTGTGTGTGTGTGTGTGTGTGTGAGAGAGAGAGAGAGAGAGAGAGAGAGAGAGAGAGAGAGAGAGAGAGAGAGAGAGAGAGAAAGAAAGCCCAGTCCAGTCCCTGGTTATCTTCATCTCCTTCGATCGCCTCTCATCGTCCACCTCTGTGTCTGGCCTCACATCCTTGTGACTATCCAATGCAGTCCTTGGAATGTGGTCACTTAAAAACCCCCCAGCCGCCACCAAACCCCGAAGCTAAGCAGCAGAGACTTCCTCAGTTAATTGTGACCCTCGCTGGTGTTCAAATGCCAGGGTTTTGGAAAAGTGATTTGATTTATGGCTTTTTTTTTTCCTGCCTTGTAACTGCAAAAAACTTCGTAAAGCTGTTATCCCGTTGGAACACAGTATTTGAAGTAATTTTAATTTATGTTCCTGGGCCATGATCACTTATATTTGGTTCCAGGATAAACAAAACTATCAATGAGGTGAGGGTTGCATGTTTGCATGGGCACTCTTAGTGCGTAAATTTTATTAATTTCCAGAAGAAGAAATTTTAAAAATGCTTTGGTGCTCCTGTGTCCACAAAAGAACTTCATAAACTGAAGACAAGCAGATAAAGATGAAACAGCAAAACTCCAGGCAACCTTGCAGCGAGGAAGGAGAAGAAGTGTTGAGAAGCCAAAGGTTCTTATCTCTCGTCCACATCTTCCCACAGGGGCCAGGGCCAGCCTGGTCTGTGTGGAGGGTAAACCTGGTCTGTGTGGAGGGTCAGCCTGTTCTGTGTGGAGGGACAGCCTGGTCTGTGTGGAGGGACAGCCTGGTCTGTGTGGAGGGCCAGCCTGGTCTGTGTGGAGGGCCAGCCTGGTCTATGTGGAGGGTCAGCCTGGTCTCCCACAGCTGATTGCCAAGCTCCTTATTATTCCCTTTCATGCACTTCATCTCTCAGGGGCTCAGGAGGGGCTGATTCAGTGACATCAACCTTGGGAGGATGTGAACAGGCCGGGGCGGCCATCAAAGCTGGGATTCCGCTCAAGTCCAACCTGGTGAACTGATGAGTTTACCAGGCTTGTGTACAAAGTGCAGGTGAGGGGTTCCATACACGAATGAGGATGACCCCAGACAGCGATATCCCAAAAGTGTCCTACCCCATGGCAGATGCTGACTCACGGAGCCTGTGTCACGGACCCTCTCCTTCTCAGTTCAGCCTTCCATACCCTGCATCCTCTAGTGTCCCCCACGATCACACAGAGCTTGGGGAAGGGGCCCGAGGGAGTGATGGCCAGCACCCCAGGTGAGGGTCTGTGGCCACCCCCTTCTACTGGGGAATGTCAACAGCTCCATTACCACAGACCTGGCTGTCGCTGTGTCATGCTCCTCCTTTGGTTGCCATGGCTACCGGGCCAAGGTTATCTCTCCTCCGCCATGGTGATGGGATAATCGCCTTATGCCCAGAGGAAAAAGCCACACTCCAACAGACACACACCTGCAGCCCTAGCTACCTGGGAGGCCGAGGGAGGAGAATGGAGCACGCTGGCTGGCCATCCGGGCTACAAAGGAAGACAGTCTGGAAGGAAAAACAGCAGCAGAAAACCACATGCAGTAGCTGGGGGCTGTGGCGTGCGTCTACCGATCAGAAATGGGAGGAACGGCAGCATCTCTGCCCTCGGAGGGAGGCTGAGCCGGAGCCAGTCTTCACCCAGAGGGCGCTCTGGGTCCCTAGAGACAATCCCAAGCAGTATGAGGAATGTCTAATAGGTTTTATTAAACAGGATTCAGGGACACAGTAAAGAAAAACATCAGACAAGCAAGAAAACATCCATTGATATGAACCGGAGCTCCCGAAAGGGGAAACCTCAAATGAGGGCTGGATTCTGCTGGTTTAAGGATGTTGGGGGCTGTCTCTATCTGTAATCGAGAGTGTCCTAGGCTGATTGATTATCTATTGAAAGTTCAGAGGGAGCCAGGAGAGCTTCTGTGTTGAGGAGGGAACAGGGAACAGGCAGGCTGATGCCAGAAACAGGAGTGACTGTCTAGGCCAGAAACAAGTCTGGTTGAATCCCTGAGCCCCGACCTGTTGTCTCTTCTCAGATTCCAAGCCAGCCAAGCTTTCTAAGTTTCGTAACTATACAATCCCCAGAAGCAGGGGATTTCTCCCTCAGTCCCAGTGATCTGGGCAGCTGAGGCGGGATGATCACTTGAGCCCAGGACGTGGAAGCTAACCTGGGCAGCGTAGCGAGATCCTGTCTCAATCCATCAATCAATCCAGTGTGGGTGTGACAAATCAGAGCCCCACCATGAAGTGACAGGAAGACCTTTCTGGCAGGTCTCCTCCCACTTAGATCTTGTTAGGAGCTGTGTTCTCTGTATGTGCAGCGTAACGCACACATGTGGACATGTTCGTGTACACGCATGTGTGTATGTGTGCTCGTGCCGCAGAGGCAGGAGGCAAATGTCAGATGTCGTTCTCACTCTGTCTCCACCTTGTTTTTTTGGAGATAGGTCACTCACTGAGCCCACAACACACTGACTCAGTTAGATTAGCCAGCCAACAAATGCCAGGGATTCCCCCGTCTCTGCCTGCTCGGTGAGCATCCAGCCAAAGCCAGCTTTTGCCAAGGGTGCTGGGGATCCAGCTCAGGCCCTCAGGCTTATGGGAAGGGCTTACTCACTAGGCCGTTAACCAGCCCCAAGGCCAAGGCTATTGCTGATGGAGAAGGAACCCTGGGCCACAGAACTGCCTCACCATGGGGACAGCACCCCCTCTGTGTTCCCTGCGCTACAGCAGAGTGACGTATGTTCCTCATTTGACCAGAGAACTCTGTGGAGACTGTACTGTCCCTGACACGTGCAATGCCAGGCTGTAAGGTGTTAACCCTTCACCTCGCTATTCTCCACTGGACTCAGTGTGGAGAATGAGCAGAGTCTGGATGAGCCCAGGGCCCTGCAGCCACACTGGCTTCTAGAAGGTTCTGTCTGCACAGACTTCACACCCAGAGTCTCAGCTGATCTCCAGAGACGCAGGGATACTCTTGGGAACAAAGCCAGTCATTACCCTCCTTTCCCTTCCCCATGGGAACTGGGGAGTGTGTTGGCTGAACCAGAGAGTGGAGGGGTGTTTGATGAGCTCATGCGTTAAACACTGGGTCCCCAGCTGGTGGTGCCATTTTGGGAGGTTCTGGCGGAGGAAGTGGATCATTGAGTGGGGGGTGGAATCCTTGGGGATGTCTTGTTCCTGGTTCCTTCCTGTCTTGCTTAGGTTTTCTGTCTGCGGTGAACAGCCTTCTCAGCCCTGTGCTGTTCTGCCCAAGTTCATGGAGCGAGTGAGCGTGGTCTGACCCTCCGAAACCATGAGCCAAACAGATTCTTCTACCCCTAAGTCGTTCTCTCGCAGCTCTGCAAAAGCAGTTGGCAGTGTGCAGCTGTGGAAGCAGCATTTGCCTAACTTTCAAGGTCAGTGGTCCTAACCAGTAGATGCTGTGTCCAGGGGGACAAGCGGCTGTGTCTGGAGACATTACTAGTTCCACAACTCAGGGGGTGGAGGGAGTGCCAATGGTGTCCTTAAAGAGCCCAGGGAAGCCATTGAGCAGCTCAGAGCACACAGGGCCCTTTCCCTCAAGGGATTCCTGTCCCATATACAGTAGGGGCAGGGGTGACCTGTGACTCTCACATCTAACCTCACTTGTCCTATATATACAGCAGTCATCGGGGTTATCCCCAGGTTCTCAGTTGAAGGCAGAGGGAAATAGAGCCTCTCAAGAGACAGGCCCAACCAGTACCTGGGGCTACAGAGAGTTAACAGGAGCAGGAGCTGTGAGTTCGGCCAGGCCAGCTAGTGGACAGGAAGTAAGTGCAGCCAGAATGGAGATCAGAAACCTTGGCTCACTGATGTCTGGGAACCCAGGGAGGAAGACCCACCAGTACAGAACTCCATCCTGGGTCTGAAGTGGCTGAAATATTATCATCACACGAGGCAAAGATGAAGCAGCAAATCCAATTAAAGTTTCAAGTTGAACAAAACTTGGAGAGACACCTAAAATAGACTAAGGCCAGGACAGCAGGAACTCATAGGGACAAATGTAAAAGCCTGTGGCTGGGGACAGACGTAAGTGCCACCCACTCCGGCTCTCAGCAAGACTTCCTGCTCTGGTGGAGAACTTACTGGGCTGAGAGACAGGAAGTGAGGCTGACCGAGGCAGGACAGCTTTGCAGGGCCTCTGACCGCAGCCATCACATGGAAGATGGCGTGGCTCAGGTCCACAGATGCACGCTGAGTCCATGGGACCCTTCAACGCCTGGCACTGCCCACCTTTCCGCAGTGCTTAGTGGAGACACTGCATAGAATGACTGTTTTAATCCATGGGGCCTTTCTTCTGGTCATCTTTCTTAGCCTCTACTCCCGCCACAGCTCCTGTCTCCAGGCAAACAGGCATGGTGATCTCCCTGCACGAGAGGTCTGGGTGTGGGGACACATCTCCGCTCTCCTTGGTGCCCCATGACTGCTGGCACTACACACAGACCAGGCCAGCCTAGCAGCGAGGCCCTTGGTGAGTAGTGGCCATCGGTCAGTGTGTGGTCAGTTAGCCTGGAGCAGAGCCCCTCGAGCACAGAGGCCTGGCTGGTTCACGGTCCATAGGGAGGGGGAGCAACTACCCTTCTGCTGGGGGCCTTCCAGAAACCTCCAAGCAGCCACCTTGCAGGCTGGTCTTACCTGATGGGCACATTGGGGGTTTGGAGATGTGTGGGACCCCAATTTCAGGTTTGACTATTGTCCCTTTGGGTAAACATTGACTTGATATTTAGGTCCTGTCGGTATTTACCTCGTGAGTGATAAAGCCTACTGTTTATTTCTGCTGATGTTGCAGTCTACCAAGAGCTGGTTTCCTCCCCTTTCCACTAGCCACACAGCCTGGGAAGAGAATGGGCTCAGTGAGAGGCGGGAGGTCAGAGGACCCTCATGGAGCAGAAGCCTGCAGAATTCCTCTTCAGCCCTATGGTCCTGGGTGGTTTCCAAAGGTCCC